>JAVTVY010055349.1:0-29188 GCA_036873755.1 Hanleya hanleyi
CACGTGGTATTTCCATTTATCCACGCGTCGAAATTTTATTTTACCCAGCCAATGAATGAGAGCTTTACAAAGAAAGCTGGTCCCTTCAGAATGACGGAAATCGACAGTTTGCGGCGAATGTGTTCGTCTAGCTGGAACAGACAATCTGCAACAGGAAACTGTCAATTTCATAGAATACAGGTACGTGTAGCAAACTTTAATAAGTTTTTTGTTGAGCAATGAGGCTGAGTCGTATAGGTCGACGACCGTACGACAGATAAGACAGGGTCAAAGTGCGTGTATCTGCTTTCTGTAACGATTGTTTTTGAGTGATAGATTCGAAAATAGAATTACCACGTGTGGAAAAGAGAATTACCACGTGTGAAAAACCTAGTGAAATACCACGCGTGGAAATTATTTACCACGCGTCGTATTTCCGAATTCAATGATTGGGTGATAAATACGACGTGTGGTAAATAATTTCCACACGTGGTATTTGCAGTTCTATAATTGGTGGATATTTTCCACACGTGGTAAATAATTTC
Source organism: Hanleya hanleyi (assembly GCA_036873755.1). Lineage (NCBI taxonomy): Eukaryota > Metazoa > Mollusca > Polyplacophora > Lepidopleurida > Hanleyidae > Hanleya > Hanleya hanleyi. The sequence goes on from JAVTVY010055349.1 coordinate 525, forward strand.
CACGTGTGGTATTTCCAAGTTAAGTAATTGGTCGAAATATCCACACGTGGTAATTACAAGTCAAACCATTGGCTGGATTTTCCACGCGTGGAAAATCGAATTACCATGTGTGCAAAACCAGAGGTTATGACACTGATGGCTTTCCATAAACCCACGCCAGCTGTAGCACTCCGGGTCAGAGTCAACCACTCGGCCACGACACGCCCACAATGTTAAATGCCGAACTAACTGTGGTGCATGCAGCAGGCTTCTAAAGTTAGCTGTGAATGTCAGGGATTTTGACATTCCCTTTTTTAAAACAAGCAGCCCATACATTTCTCAAATTTAACATGGAGGCGAATGAGACTCAGGAAAATATGGAATTGAGACTATGAAATCACCAAACCGTATATTTTGAATAATAGACCACGTCATATTTGGGCAAGACGTCGACTTTTGTGTGTAAAGATAGTTAAGGGTATACAGTGCGGTAACTGTCTTTCCCGGGATTGTTCTTGATGTCCATATATAGTTGATAAGCTTGTAGAAACACAAAACGATGCTTCGGGATTTTTCGGGATAAAAAACAATATATACTCGTCCTGATATTTGTCAGTACGCTGTTGTGTTGTGATGACCTGTTTCTATGAAGCTCTGTTATTATTGACTTGTCAAGCTTAACTAACATGTTACAGGGATTGCTTCTCATTTAATAACAAATTCCTCTATTTGATGTGATTTAATCTGACTGTACACCCATGCAGTAATAGATACCAAGAATTATATCATGTATATATTCCGAAGATCAGAGACGTACAGGAAAAGAATATGTCCTGTACACAGATCCAATTTCTTCATTCAAAGAAAAGGTGACCATCGCAAGGTGCATACTCTCTCATCTCCATTTCCAAGTCTGTATTTTAATTTGTTTTTTTGTTTTTTTGATTCTCTTTCATGTTGTTGTATTATGAAACCATGCATAACATCTGGTACATTGGTGTCAAACTTGCACAAAGTAAGGTCCCAACTTGTTTTATCTAAAATGAGCTGCATAAATGGAATTTAATCCCACAACTGCAAGAGGTCTGTCAGCCTGCATGGGACGACATTTGAGGTTGACCCATATTAATTTATCCATGGGTATTCTATTATAAATGCTCCTGTTCTGTAAATTAGTTGTAGGATAAAGGAAATGGTAGAAGTCGTGATAATATAAATGCATTAAGATACTGTTGCTGTGAGCATGTTGAGTATCAAAGTCCTGTCAGGCAGAATTAAGTGAAACTGACATTTTGTAACAAACCATGCTTCCATTGGTAACATTCTGCAACATTGTAATGCGCAATAACTAGCGGGTTTGCTCACCTTTGTAACAAATTATGAACTATGTTGAAAAGATACAATATGTATAATTGTTTCCATTAATTCCAACATGCTAAGTGGAAATCATTACTTTTGTTCAACTTTGTAGGAATTCACGACTGACCTTGCTACAAACTCTGTAAAATGTAGATCAAAGTACCGAATGTGCTATATTGAGTGACTGGGTAAGAAGCATTAATACATCACTTTCAACAATATTTCAATCATATATATTATTCCGATTTTTCAAAAATAGTTCACGAACCATATGTTCTGAAGATTACATGGCCGATCATTAGGCCTCGGACAGCCCTAGCTGCCTCATGACTGGCTGTTTCCGCCCATAACTGAGACATTTACAATGTTCAGGTTTCAACATACACAGGAGTATCTTATTATACTGCTACTGCAGATACCTGTCCAGAAAAGCAAAACAATACATGTATAGGTCACCCTATACATGTAATGCACCAGATAAAACACCTAAATACAAGCCGTGGTATGATAGAGAGTGTAAACAACTCAGAAATAAAATGACAAAGTTAAATTATGAGTACAATAAACACCCGTTTAATCAACACATTTCACCTTACACAAAGAATACAGAAACGCAGTCAGAAAAGCAAGATCAAATTATAGAAATGTATTATTAAATGAATTGAACGTAGAAGATACTTAAAAGACTCAGTTGGAGCAAGACTGTGTAATGAATGTCAGGTAATTGGCAGCGAATATCACTTCATGTCAAACTGTCTCAAATTCAAAGGACAAAGAAATGCATTAATGTCTACTGTCAACCCCTATATAAATTGTCTTTTAAGTAGGCCTACTGATCACGAAGTATTCCCATTCCTGCTGTCTGGTAGAAATCCTGTGATAATAAGGCACCCACGAGAACACTAGAGCATCAGGGATTATTCAAATGTAAAATTGTTGTCTTATTGTATGCGTCTGTCAGCTTTGATATTGTCTGTGATGTTAACACACTGTTTCTATGTTTCTTGTTCCTTTTAATGTTATATTGTCTTAATTGCTCTGCCTTAATGTCTGGCGGTTTTAATGTACTCCTAATCATGTATGTTTGATGTGTATGCATCTTAGTGCTATAGACAAAACTGAGCAATAAATTATCTATCTCTCAATACCAGGTATTGACTATATCAATGTAATTGAAATTAAATCCTGTCTGCTCCCCCATTTGGATATGGCTTGCAGGATGTAACCGGCTTGTAGTAACGCGAGTGTCAACCAATTCCAAGAGTTCTTCATTGTGCTTTGAAGGGAACATAATAAAGTGCTTTCTGGTTGGCTCAGCCGAACAGGCGTCAAGCTGTCTGGGAATCTTCAAATGTTGCCGCCAACAACCAGGTTGGCACCATAATGCGGGGTAGACCTTGGGTTAAAGCAGAGACTGCGACCCTACCCCCCCTCCAAGTAAAGTAGTTAAAATGTCATAGGACTATTGGCACTCTGAACACTAAATTCAATTGAAATCAGTAAGACCCTACATATAGTGACATATACGATTGGGGAGCATTGATAGGATATTAATTTATTAAGATTGTGACTATATGCTTTACTCGCATAAAGGATCTAATAAGTTACACAAAGCACAGCAAGTTATAACAACATCATCACAAAGTGGCAAGCACAAAATTGGAAACTCATCATGCAGAATTCGAAAGTGTTTGACCCTTCTGATGGCCTGTTCAACATAGATGCGGACATTTGCAATCCTTGATGTTGTTTGGACTTCTGAGGGTAGCATCTGTAACTGTTTAACTGTGCTTGGTGGTATATACAGCTTGGCATGCATCATCATCAAATCTTCCTGGATCTTGAATCCTCTGTCTGCCATTATTTGGTCATAGGGATCCAGAAGGGTCAAAAACTGACAATCTCTGACGATAAACTTATCTGAGGCCCTGCCGCCATAACATGGTGAAACATATGAGATGAGACCATTGGGAGAAATGCATATAAGAAACTTAACTGTACAATGATGTTTATATTCTGACCAACACTGTGCCTGCACGTCAAGACTAGAAGGAGTTTCAATAAAAATTTCTGTACAATCCAAAATACAACGAACTTTAGGATACAAACACTTGAAACAACCAGGAAGGTGCTGTCTAATAACATCCTTGCCTGGCCAAATAATCAAATGGGACAACTCTAATTTCATAAGTCTGATCCAAGTGAAAAAGATTGAACTGACGAGCGATTCTGAAACTTTGAAACGGAACGATAAATCATGTATCAAAAGTCCAAGACGTAGTCGCATCATGACCAGCAAGAGCTCTTGTTCCAGACGGAGTTTACGTGGAGGTCCAGGACGACCATACACAGCAGCTTCTTCTGCTGAGCAGGTGTTGTATCGCACCGACTTTTCCAAATCTGTCTGGGACTCACCCTTCCAATACTGCATACAACGGGCCTTAGAAAATAGATGGTCATATACAAGTTTAAACATACAAGTATCTTGCATACCCGTGTAAAAATGGACATCGGCATCTCGTGTAAATTGTTCTGAAGTAGTAGATAGTTCAAAAGGTGTATAGACAGTAAGACTTGTTTCTGTAGATGGGATGGCAGGACCAGCTGTCACTGTAGAACTTCTATCCAAAAGGCGCCTCTTCCTTGGAGACCTCCCATGGTTCTGATTGAATGGGGTCATGAATAAGGTAGGACAGGGGTGAAGGGCTGTTGGTTTTCCATCGATGAAGTGGTTTGAACAAACCCTTACCCCTGATCCAGCATGGAAGTCCTCCCGAAATGGTGAAATAATTTTAACCCATTGGGCCCTTATACCTGGGTCATTAGGGAGAAGGTGCCATGAAAGAAGATCCACATGACTTCTAATAATGTTGGTTGCAGGTTTTCGCCTGTCATTTCCACACCCAGATACGGCACATCTGTCACCTCCACCCATTTCAGTATCACTGCTCCTGCAACAGCACATAATCTTAATTATAATTTATATACGTGTCTCACAAACTTGGTTTGTGGAAAAATAAATGCAGTAACTGGGTATTGTCTGAAACCCCGTCAGCCCATAAATTCTTGGGGGGGATTTGGTTTTATGGTCACACTCAAGGTTATTTCACTCATATGGTGACAGTCAGTTTGGATGCTGGAGAACCAGTGTACCCAGAGAGAACCACTGCCCATCAGCAAGTAACTGGCAAACTTTCACAAATTAAATCACTAGGTGTACCTTGTTATATATGTGTGACAAACCTGTATACTCATACATGCAACCTGTATACTAGGTCATATACATGTAACCTGTATACTCAGTCATACACATGTAACCTGTATACTCGGTCATACACATGTAACCTGTATACTCGGTCATACACATGTAACCTATATACTGGGTCATACACATGTAACCTGTATACTCGGTCATATACATGTAACCTATATACTCTGTCATACACATGTAACCTGTATACTAGGTCATGTACATGTAACCTGTATACTCGGTCATACACATGTAACCTATATACTGGGTCATACACATGTAACCTGTATACTGGATCATACACATGTAATCTATATACTGGGCCATACACGTGTAACCTGTATACTGGGCCATACACATGTAACCTGTATACTGGGTCATACACATGTAACCTGTATACTGGGTCATACACATGTGACCTGTATACTCCGTCATATACATGTAACCTGTATACTGGGTCATACACATGTAACCTGTATATGCGGTCATACACATGTAACCTGTATACTCGGTCATACACATGTAACCTGTACACTCGGTCATAAACATGTAACCTGTACACTCGGTCATACACATGTAACCTGTACACTCGGTCATACACATGTAGCCTGTATACTGGGTCGTACACATGGAACCTGTATACTCGGTCATACACATGTAACCTGTATACTCGGTCATACACATGTAACCTGTATACTCGGTCATACACATGTAACCTGTAGACTCATTTCTATATTGTTAACCCAGTTATACACAACATGAATAAATAAATTCATAACGGAGAGGCATGAGGATGGAGTATGTGGGTGGTGGGTATGGGTGGTGTTGGGGGGGGGGGGAGGGAGGTGGGGGGAAAAAAAATCTTTCTGGGGGGCATTCTTCATGCAGCCTGTATTGGTCTTCTGATGTGGACAGCTATTCAATAAAGAGTTGCACACCTTGTTGTCATGTAGTGGGGGGGAGGGGGGGATTTTTATTTTCCTGTTGCGATCCAGGATCCTTGAGCTTTTAGCAGGATTGAAGATGGAGAGAGAGAGAGAGAGGGGGGTTTAAACGCCGCATTCAGGGGAAGATATTCGGGGATTGATTTTACTAGGATGCTGCAACAGCAGGGACCATGTACCCTTGCCCCTGATCTCTCAGATTAAAGTGGAATATTCCATTGGTCCCCCCCCCCATAGACCCTCCTTCAAACACTTCCATGAGGGGGGGGGGATTTTTATTTTCCTGTTGCGATCCAGGATCTTTGAGCTTTTAGCAGGATTGAAGATCGAGAGAGAGAGAGAGAGAGAGGTTTAATGCTGCATTCAGGGGAAGATATTCGGGGATTGATTTTACTCGGATGCTGCAACAGCAGGGATCATGCACCCTTGCCCCTGATCTCTCAGATTAAAGTGGAATATTCCATTGCCCCCCCCCCATAGACCCTCCTTCAAACACTTCCATGGGGGAGGGGATTTTTATTTTTCTGTTGCGATCCAGGATCCTTGAGCTTTTAGCAGGATTGAAGATCGAGAGAGAGAGAGAGAGAGAGGTTTAATGCCGCATTCAGGGGAAGATATTCGGGGATTGATTTTACTCGGATGGTGCAACAGCGGGGACCATGTACCCTTGCCCCTGATCTCTCAAATTAAAGCGGAATATTGCATTGGTCCCCCCCCCCCCATAGACCCTCCTTCAAACACTTCCATGGGGGGGGGGGGGGATTCTTCATGCAGCCTGTATTGGCCTTCTGATGTGGAGACAGCTGTTCAATAAAGAGTTGCACACCTTGTTGTCATGTAGTGGGGGGGAGGGGGGATTTTTATTTTCCTCTTGCGATCCGGATCCTTGAACTTTTAGCAGGATTCATGATGGAGAGAGAGAGGGTTAAACGTCACATTCAGTTCACGATTGAAGATATTCGGGGATTGATTTTTCTGGGATGCTGCGACAGCAGGGACCCTGCACCCTTGCCCCTGACCTGTAACATTAAAGTGGAATATTGCATTGCACCACCCCCCCACCCCCCCATAGACCCTCCTTCAAACACTTCCATGACAAGAAAAAATGTGGATTGCAAAATATACAAAAAATGTCAGGGAAATAAACACAAATCACATCGATATATTTTATTCTTAGAAGGTAAAACTTGAACGACAAATTGCACAACACTACTAAATATTAGAATTATGTACATATATTTATGCGAAAATTATCAGAAAAATAAAAAATAATAAAAAAGAGCTGTGCAAATTTGAAGCTGTTCTCTGTAGATTCTAGATGGATAGATCGAATAGATCTATGTGAACGAGCATAAATGGACATTCAGGATATATAATTTAAATTTTTTTTTTTCAAGTTTAATACTAGTATTGGTTGTAGGGCCATTGTTGTAGACTATGATATTTGTTACTCACCTGGTGTATTAATCTTGCGTGGGCGATGTCAAAATCAAAATGCAGATCTGTATGGTAGCCAGGATAAATTGACAACAGCGAAAAACAAAAAATCACGTCGAAATTCCCGCTGTACAAAAGCGAGGGGATGGGCGTGGTTGATATTTTGGGGGGTCATCTGAAAAATACTCCGGACATGAGAGCGAAATGACAACAAATGCAGATTTACTTGAGAAAACAAATTTTATTTACAACAATACTACTACCAGGAAGGCCCTGGGTGGATTCAATACTCATTTCTAGAAATAAAACCTCAAAATAAGACCATTATTAACACTGTAGAGGAAGCTCTTTCACTTGGCTTTGACCTACATTCTCGGAGTTCGGCAAACACGCTTTGTTTGACAGGTGCTCGTTATAGGGCCCCTCGGATTGACTGCCAGAGCTTGGAATTCAACAAACAGGGTCAAACACGTAAATGTATTGCAATCTTCGAACACTTTCCAATTTATTGTTAGACTGGGGACTGGTTTGCAATCCATTTTTGCTTCAAATCGTGAGATTTGCCGACCCTATGCTATCGGGGCCCGACCATTTTGGCCAACGTATGTGGAGGCGGAGCCTAAAGGAATGCGTGTGAAAGTCATGAATATTAATGAATTTGCCGAAGAAGAGGCTCTAGTCACAGGGGCTGCAACCTGAAAATAGCGGTCGATTCGTTCAGTAGTGTGCAACAACAACGAGAGAAAGATTATCGGGATTATTTCGTGAGTTTCTAGTTTTCCATGTGTGGTGTTTTTTGTCCCTTACCATGTTCCCACTGACCGAAATCTGCCCCCTTTCAAGATGGCCGCCAATAACCGTGTGAAGGTCTATTATAAAGGTCAAATACTCGTACTCAGCTCATCTCTTCATTCACGTGTTTACGCAAATGTGTATTTGACGTCAAAGCGGGCACTCGATTAACCTCCATTCATTCATTTCAGCCAATTAAAGTCTATGTACCTTACCATGTGGTCATCCCGCTAATTATATCAACCAATCACGATCCGCTTTATGTATTGGGAGAATCCAACATCACCAAATAAAGAAACACTTTGGCACGGTTCCAAACTTTTCTGATGCAATTTTCAGAGGACTATTTGTAAGATATCCTATCGCTCTGAGGAAGTAGTTCTGTAATTTATCTGCTATGACTCGCAAAACTTCCTCCCTATTTGAAAGATTCAATCTTTACACTATTTTATTAATTAACGGTCTACCCTCCGTGACATAAATTAATACTTGTGCGCCTTTATTATCAATTTGACCGGTTTACTGCGGAATAATTTTGGTGGTCAAAATCTGTGAAAAGGTGCACATTCCGCGCTTCAGTCATTTCCCAATGATCTACAAACGAAAGAAGACGTTCAAGAAAATTATTGAAAATGGCTGCTTAATCGCGCATTCACCCTCACACCGTGCAAAAGCTTTGCTTTGCACCATGGCGTAAGTATTGAACTATTGTTTGTTACCAGTTACCGGTTTCGAAATATTTCGATTTAGGCCCAGGCCTACTTTAAGTTTTTTGCCACGTTTGCATTTTTCGTGAAAGTGGCATATTTTGCTCAAAGATTTAGGCCTATTGGGAATATTTTTTATCCAATTTTGCTTTTATTTATGTTTACCCAATACTCTAAGGCATACCACAATCACAGTCCTAAAAAACGATATATTTTATTTAACAATTTGAAGTAAATTTTAGCTTGCCAAATAAAGATCAGATAACTTTGACACTTCAGCACAGTTACAAGTGATTGGCAATATGGTCATAATAAATGATTACGTTACATATTTGGAAAGGGCGGGGGCTACGAGGATATATTATCATAGATTCTTATGAACTGGACGATACATGCCATAATGGGTTGATAATAACATCTAAGAGATGCTGTCGAATGTTGCATTGTTCACTCTAGGGTCCGAACTGAGTAGAATTTATGAGGTTGGGGGGGGATGTCATAAATGGTAAATGGTTTGTAGAATTTTCTGCATGGACTGCAATTCCTAATGTATTTTCTTTCTTTTTTAATTTCAGACCTCAATATGTTTTCCTTGCTGCGGCATTTGCCCTCAATTTACCGGAATCGACTATACAGTTTATAGACGTGGACGACTTGGACTACAGTCATGGAGCTAAATCTATACGACACCGATTTCTCCAGCGGGGACATTATGACATTCCCCCTGGTAGATATGGACACAGATTCCCTGCTAGATGATGACCATATACACTTACTGAAGAAATTACAGGGGGATGTTTTCACCGATGTCCAGGAGGAGGGATCGGATCATGACCTATTTCCAGATCTGCTGCCCTTAGTTCATGATCCAGGTGTGTATTGTGAATAGAATAGTTTATTTGGGTAAAAGTTGTGCCCAGCAGGGCTAAAACACAATCCTACATACATATAAAACATACACAACTACAAACATCAACAGATAAAACACCCTTGCATACGATTGGTCAACTCCCGAGAACATCAACCATGTACACTAACCCAAGAGGCTGTAACAATTGTAGACAAATTTTATTGCGACAAATTGTGTGACAGGTCTTGGTGAATAGATGGTTATGATATTGATACATAATTTCTTGTCCTCCTAAAAATGAAATATATGCCATCTATTCAAGAAATGATTCTTGTAATAACATGTTGAAGCATGAAAGACAATCAGATATTTGTAGCCTACTTGAAAACATGCTCTATTTTTGAGAATAGTGCATATAAATCTTGTTTACTCAATAGTGATTCAACATTCTAGTGTGTAGCTTTGTTAATCAATGTAAAACTAAACCCAATATGAATTTATATAAATTGTCCCCTTCTACTTTTCAGATCCCTTGGCAGCTGACTGGATGGAGAAGGTGGATTTGTCCAACTTCACAGAAACTACTACCTCAGTTTTCCAACTGAATCAAAAATTGCCAGCTGAGTCTTACACACAGCTGGCCATAGATGTTACATCCTCAGCACTAGAGTTCTTACAGAATCTGCTGGGTGAATCCATGGACGAGTTGACTCCACCAGTATCCCCCGAGGCCCAGGTGGCACCGGAGATAGACTTGAGCTCTATACATATCGATCCCGAGTCGGCGTGGGATGTCGTCAACTCTCCATTGTCACCACAGGAGATAGAAAGGGTCCTTACCCCGTCTCCAACCCCAAATCCTACACCAGCATCGTCAACATGTTCATCTCCGATATCTTCTCCCCTGTTGTCTCCGTACACCTCGCCAGTGTCCTCGCCATCTTGCTCCAGTCAACCGGCTCCCATACCAGTCCAACTGACAACCATAGACATATCTCAGATTAAAAGCTTGGACTCGAAAACTGTCCGGCCTAAACCATACCACCACCCCCAGACTGGGGGACGAAAAACTGCATCCAAACTTAAAACTGTAGATGGAATTTGTGAACTGGATTTTTCATTTAGAAAGGACGAGAAATTGTCCAAGAAGGAGAAGAAAAAGTTACAAAACAAAAATGCTGCCACAAGGTATAGACAGAAGAAAAAGGCAGAAGCAGATGGTATATTATCTGAGGAGGAGATTTTGGAGAACAGAAACAAAGAACTGAAGGATAAAGTAGAACAAATTAGTAGAGAAATTTCTTGTATGAAGGAAGTTCTAGGTGACATTTACAAAGGTATAGCTGCCAAAGGGAAGCAACCCTAATGGACATTGCTTGATCCTCACATTAACCTTGGTGTTGTCTTGTATTAATTTGAACTTCATATGAACCCTGTAGAAGTATTCATATAGGACTAGGTTCCTCCTGTTTTGTGTGTATATTGAAGTGCTATTGTGTTCCCTGTAACAATTGTAGATAAACTGTACATAGACTGGAAGAGAATGAAAGTGGTGGATGCGTTTGGTTGTCTTGCCAAATTGAAAGTAAACTCTTGACACTTCAGCACAGTAAATTGGCAAGTAAACTCAACTGGTTTTCAGTCTTGTTTATTTCGTGTTTATAAATTGTGGCAGCTCATTACTGGTAATGACTGACCTAATGCAGAATTTGTAAGAATGCTGTTCATATAGATTTATATTCTCGTGCTCGGGAGCAATGGGACTGAAACTACGACTTGAATTTGGTGCAAATCCGCTCGCAACAGATCTTTCAGCCCAAATAATTTGCCAGAGGTGTCTGTGTTCGTCATCGGAATGAATTGCCAGTGTCGGATGTGTAAGTCGCAGGTCTTTCAACACAATGCCAGTGCTTCGCTGAACATTAGAGATGAATATCTTTGTTCATGGATACTTCAAACCAAGAGCATTATGTTTGCATAGAGCATCGTACATTGCAGGTGTATTAGTGCATACCCCAGGTCATGGCAACAGAAGGGCATTCACTTCTCAGACCGCTTGCAAGCGATGAACGAGGGATTCCCAGTTGTGAAAAGTAATGCAACACAATTGTCGTGATATTACAGATCACTCATTCCTTGTACATTGCATTGGAGTCTAAAATCCGCTTATTGCTTCGCTAGCATTCTTTCAGCACCACCTCTGAAAACAATGTCCTAGCAATAATATGGGGCCATGCAAGCTGCCACCATAATCTTTCGATATATTAAGAGATTAAATGTCCATATTGGGGGGTCATTCAAGTATTACGTACGCACAAAATTGTATGTATTGGACCCCTCTCCAATAGGCAAAATTTAACCCTGTGATGAGTGTAGGCCTTGCATGGGGGAAAAAAAAATTCTGATTTTTAGAAGACAAAGGAGTTGGAGGTTTGCTGGCATACAGGCAGGGTATCGTCAATATTATATCTCAACAGCAGTATGATAGATTTAACCTGTTCGAGCTTCTCCTGGACCCCCCTTCTGATATTGCTCCTGCCGTGGGATGCTTCGTTTATTGCTGCTTTGAAAAGAAGCGTGTATTACATTCAAGCAAGACTCCTGTCCCTTGAACAGTCTTTGTAATAGAACTGAGAGTTATAGCCTTTATCTATTTGAATGTATTTAGGTCAGTTACTTATTATGTCTCCCCCAACTATGTTGGGGGGAGACATCTAGTGTTTGTGCTGGATGGATGGATGGATGGATGGATGTCTGTCTGGATGGATGTCTGTCCGTCCCCTTGCCTTGTCTGCAAGATATCTGGAGAACTACTGGATGGAATTTCACCAAACTTGGATGGAAGCTTCATTGGGATAGCCCCCTCATTTGATTAGGTTTTGGTGCATGTGCGTGCATTCATCCGTGTCCGGTGTCTGTCCGTCCGTCCATCTACTGGTACATGTATATACAGGCCTTGTCTGCAAGATATCTTGAGAACTACTGGACAGAATTTCACCCCACTTGGATGGAAGCTTCAGTGGGATAGCCCCCTCATTTGATTAGGTTTTGGTGTGTGTGCATGCGTTCATCCGTGTTCGGTGTCCGTCCGTCCGTCCATCTACTTGTACATGTATATACAGGGCTTGTCTGCAACATATCTGGAGAACTACTGGACAGAATTTCACCAAACTTGGATGGAAGCTTCATTGGGATAGCCCCCTCATTTGATTAGGTTTTGGTGTATGTGCGTGCATTCATCCGTGTCCGGTGTCCGTCCGTCCGTCCATCTACTTGTACATGTATATACAGGGCTTGTCTGCAAGATATCTGGAGAACTACTGGATGGAATTTCACCAAACTTGTATGGAAGCTTCATTGGGATAGCCCCCTCATTTGATTAGGTTTTGGTGTATGTGCGTGCATTCATCCGTGTCCGGTGTCCGTCCGTCCGTCCATCTACTTGCACATGTATATACAGGGCTTGTCTGCAAGATATCTGGAGAACTACTGGATGGAATTTCACCAAACTTGGATGGAAGCTTCATTGGGATAGCCCCCTCATTTGATTAGGTTTTGGTGTATGTGCGTGCATTCATCCGTGTCCGGTGTCTGTCCGTCCGTCCATCTACTTGTACATGTATATACAAGCCTTGTCTGCAAGATATCTTGAGAACTACTGGACAGAATTTCACCCCACTTGGATGGAAGCTTCAGTGGGATAGCCCCCTCATTTGATTAGGTTTTGGTTTGTGTGTCTGCATTCATCCATGTCCGGTGTCCGTCCGTCCGTCCATCTACTTGTACATGTATATACAGGGCTTGTCTGCAAGATATCTGGAGAACTACTGGACAGAATTTCACCAAACTTGGATGAAAGCTTCATTGGGATAGCCCCCTCATTTGATTAGGTTTTGGTGTGTGTGCATGCGTTCATCCGTGTTCGGTGTCCGTCCGTCCATCTACTTGTACATGTATATACAGGGCTTGTCTGCAAGATATCTGGAGAACTACTGGATGGAATTTCACCAAACTTGGATAGAAGCTTCACTGGGATAGCCCCCTCATTTGATTAGGTTTTGGTGTATGTGCATGCATTCATCCATGTCCGGTGTCCGTCCGTCCGTCCATCTACTTGTACATGTATATACAGGCCTTGTCTGCAAGATATCTTGAGAACTACTGGACGGAATTTCACCCCACTTGGATGGAAGCTTCAGTGGGATAGCCCCCTCACTTGATTAGGTTTTGGTGTGTGTGCGTGCATTCATCCATGTCCAGTGTCCGTCCGTCCATCTACTTGTACATGTATATACAGGGCTTGTCTGCAAGATATCTGGAGAACTACTGGACGGAATTTCACCAAACTTGGATGGAAGCTTCAATGGCATAGCCCCCGCATTTGATCAGGTTTTGGTGTATGTGTGCATGCATGGATCCGTGTCCGGTGTCTGTCCATCCGTTCATCTACTTGTATCGCTTCTTTGTAATTAATATTTTTAGATACGCAGCTTTGTTTAAGATACTTATTGCATTCATTTTATAGCACTTTCCCTTAAATAATGTGCCCATTCAAGGCAGGGTGGGAGGATGGGGGAGACGTATGTTTTTGTTAAAAAAACAACCAGCATAGGCTTCATGCCGGAGCGGCAACTCAAGGGTCAAAGCGGAACCTCTAGTTAATTTGTTGTACCCGGCCCCACGTGGGCGTATATGTACAAATAAAGAAATCTGAATCTGAATCTACACAGATGGATAAACGTGCGCTATATATATGACCAAGGAAAACAGACGTACAGAGGAGGTGGACCAGTGCATATCTATGATCTACTACATACATGGTATCTCCTGCCCAACTTTCAGAATCTTGGCAACGACCTAGACAAGTTTTGATACATACAGACAGATGAACATAGTGACTGCTATATTCCCAGGGAACCAAGCAACCAAGATGTGGTCCAATGAAGTTGGGTCACAAGCGGACAAAAGAGGGATCACTACATGCTCCGGATAAGAAGTCCATACTCAAAGTATTATATCATAAAACTTTTTGTGTTGAAAGTTTACTCTGATAATTTAAACGATCTGCCCGTACTGCGCAAGTCGCAAGATTCTAACTTTGACCCATCTTTCTGGTGATTTCGTATAATACCACCCCTGAACAGCTTTGGCAACTTTGAAAGGAGACCGGTCATAATAAATACAGGAACCACCCGATAGACGATTCATTTACCCCCTTTACTTCTATGAAATATTTTCATGGTTTCCTGGGAATGAAATGTGCATACGATTGAACAATCTCGCATTTTGACAGTTTTTGATTGGTCATTGAAAATATCCAATCACCCACTTGTCACTTCCTTTTCGATTCGGAGTTATATCAAGACATATCAAGCCCATTGAGCAGAGCTTTGCACGCGAGATTTTACTGTTGCGGTTAGTCAAGGACAAACTGATTTGGGCCTTGTTTTAGTTCTCCTTCATCGAAACTTAAAGGTGAAATGCAAAGGATTTTAGATTCTCATTTTTATACGCCCACCCAAAAGGCGGACATATTATGTGATGGCGGTTTCCGTCCGTCTGTCCGGTTCTCGTGTCCGGTCTATATCTGGGACAGTTTCCTATCCACAGCTCCAATTTTTGGTGAGTGGATACCCTACGGGGAGACGATGTGTCGCGTACCAAAATGAAGGTCGAGGTCACAGGTCAAAGGTCACTGGCCTAAAAAACAGGAAATCACTGAAGTGTTCGTGTCCGGTCTATATCTCTCAAGGTTTTTTATCCACAGTTGCAATTTTTTGTGAGTGGATACGCTAGGTGGAGATGATGTGTCGCGTACCGAAATTGAGGTCGAGGTCAAAGGTCACTGTTGCCAAAAATCAGGAAATCATTGATCGTTTTCTATCTACAGTTCTAATTTTTTGTGAGTGGATTCAATAGGCGGAAATGAAGTGATGCATACCAAAAATTAGGTCAAGGTCAAAGGTCACTGACCCCAAAATTAGGAAATTATTAAAAATAACATTTTTTGTGTCAGTAGATACATTAGGGGGACACAATGTGTCACATACCAAAATGTAGGTCAAGGTCAAAGGTCAAGGTCACTGTGACCCCAAAATCGTGAAAGTGTTAAAAATCATGATTTTTTGTGTCCATTGAGAAATTGAGGGGAGACGGTTTGTCATGTACCAAAATTTAGGCAAAGGTCAAGGTCACTGTGACCCCAAAATCAGGAAATCATTAAAAATCATGATTTTTTTGTGGGCATTGATAGATCGAGGGAAGACGATGTGTTGTGTACCAAAATTGAGGTCAAGGTCAAAGGTCAAGGTCACTGTGACCCCAAAATCAAGAAATCATTAAAAGTCACATTTTCATGTGCCTGTCGAAGACGAGGTTGTGTAATGCGATGTTGCGTTCTGTCCATTCATCCATAAACATTTGTTGTCCATGCGATAGCTCTGGTTTCAAGGTATGGATTGGTACCAAACTTTGAGTATACCTTACTCGCATGGCAAAGTGGAGCCATCCATATGAGATCAATTTGTCAAAGGTCTGTCGCAGTCCCCCAGAACTGAATCAAGCTTAGCTGACTAAATGTGCTGGAATATTGTTGGAATATTCGAAGTTCTTTTCCCTGCATTTATATGGTATTGTCCTGTGGAGTTGTCTCCCATGTTTGAAACGCTTCATTTAGTTAAACTGTTGTGAAATAAAAACCATACATTTACTAATTTAACGGGGAGAGGAGTCCTTTATGAACTTCACACCTGTTTATTAACTCAAGAACAAAGGTTTACTTCATCACTTTCTTCTTCCTTCATGAAAAATTCTCTCGTCTGAAAGGAATCCATTTGCAGGAAAACTACTATTTTCTTGTGTTTGACTATTGTCGATTTCAGTGTGGGATATGTGAGCTCTCAGCTCTTGCTTCACGGTCAACTAGTTACCAATAGTTAAGCTCATTTTAGTTTATCATTCAATATAAGATGTGATATATGTTACATTCTCATAAGCAAAAAATTGTAGACCTTTCTCTGGATTGCTAGATCAATTGGAGTCAAGGCTATTAAACAACCTTGAAATTTGAACCGATGTAATTCCAGATATACGGGCGTATATTGAAGCCCCTTGGGCTCTTGTTATATTTTATATTGGTTGAACAATGACAGACCGATATTTCTATCTACTTTGCTTGGTTTATTGTGAAGTAGTTTGTCTGTTAGAAGCGTTTAACTAGTTTGTACCCGAAGCCCAGCTGAATTCTGATTTGCAAACCGTCATCGCTTATCTTTCCTTGATTGTGACGTCACATCAGACCAGCCTCCCGAAGGCTCAATGTTACAAGTATTGACGTCCAGCCAGGTGGTCTGATGTGACGTCACAAACCAGCGTCAAACAAGGGCAGATAAGCGATGTGGATTTCATTCCTAAAACTGGCGGGATTTGAGATACCAATATTGAAGCACTTTTCTAAAGCTACTAGGAAACAAAATACTTCAAATAAAACCAAACGAAGTAAATAGACTGATAGTTACAACATTAGCTAACCCATGGAGAGCATAAAAAGAAAAATATGAAAACCTTTACATTTCACCTTTAATGAATATGTTGTCCATGCAAGTCGGTATACCCCTGACTTGGACTGTATTACTGTCAGTTAATTTAGGTATTAACAGGGCCCAATGCTATAGGCTAACCCCTGACTTCAAGGTCAATGGGAAGAGATATTAAAAAAATGAGCTACTCTTTTGTGAACTTTGTATTCAACTTTGCAACAAACTAGGAAGGTTTCTCTTTCAATAACTGTTCTTGATTTCGCAGAAACCGGACATATGGCTTTTAGGTGCACAATGAAAGAAAATAAAGAATATTTAGTGATACCATGCCCATCCGGTCGAGGCCATCAAATTAGAAGAAAAGAAATATTTGAACTTGCAGTAAATCTCCCACAATCTATTTGGTTGATAGAACAGGGTTCTGAGAATGGTCGATGCTGAACTTTCCAGAAATACTTATGCAATTTTCAGGTACTAGATTGATATATAAATATTAATAAGATATACTGCTCAATCATCGGGGACCATACTAAGTGCACAACATTGCACAGCCTCACCCACTCGCATATGTCGTGAATCTGATCTAATTAAATTATGGTGCACCAATAGTTCACCAACGTTGTACCAGAGGTGCGCCACGAAGACTACTTAATCAGTCCCGTCAGTGGAGCTGTAGATGAACAATGTGAATCCTTTGTCTGAGATGCATTCCTTAGACTATATACATGGACTATAAACAGTTGTAGCATTGGTACGTCACATTAGGATGCCATCGGATGCTATTGTTAGCTCTTCCTCGAGTTTTCTCTTACACGCATCTGGAACCCTTTATATAATTTACCTACTGACTGAAAACAGAAACAATATATGGACTATCAGGTTTTGTAGAATTGGTATGGTACATTAGGATGCCATCTGATGCTATTTTTCTCTTTTTCTTGGCTTCAAATTTCTTTTACTCGCATCTGGAACCCTTTATAATTTACCTACTGGCTGAAAACAGAAATGAAACACTCAACTAAATCCTGTTGAATGAGCATGAAATTTGGCAGACATATTGGTTTTCCAGAAAATATGCTAGTCTTTGGTTAACCTTAAGCAATAAGATTAAAGGTCATATGACAATTTTGAGACCTCCGGTCACATCTTAATCTTATTACCGGGGTATCTTTGAGCTAGATACCAGACACACATGTGAATCAATCCAGATCATTGAAAATGCAACTGTAAATTTCAGCAAAGCAACATCCTGTGTACGGTATATTGACCAATCAGATAACTTGTATGCCACCATGCTGGGTTCATACGCCTCCTGGAAAGTCCTTGAAACTCCTGGAATTTAATAGCTAACCTGGAAAGTCCTGGAAAATGCTTAAAAATAAAGTTGAACTCCTGGAAGAACTACACTTTCGTCTTCTGGGAGAACCAGTGATCTGATGCCATACGTTACTGTGCCAAAATTTGTTTGTGAACGTTGATTCGCTCCTCTTTGTTGCAATTTATTGTACTCAAGAATCCTGGAAAATTAAAATTTTATTGACCTGGAAATTCCTGGAAAACTTCTGGATTTATTTCCTGCTGTGAATGTATGAACCCGGAGGTCCATGGCATTTTTCATGTGACAAAATTCTTATACACTGAAAGTGGGCAGAACGCGATCTGCTGTGCAAGATGGTCATGGTAAGGTTTCACGTTTGGCTCGAAAAGAAACTCTGACCTTGTGAAGATGTGAATAAGGTACACACAGCCTTTCTGTGAGGGAAATGCCAAATCATGACGCTCTTGCAGTAAGAGCATTCTCATTGGTCGACGATTAAATATAATTAAATCGTAAATAGGCATTTGAGCATACCGCTTTAATTATGGGATTTCAAACTCCTGCACCCACTCAGTTGGGTTGGAAACTCGAGAAAAAATACCTTCTTTACAGGTCTAGTAATGGCCGGAACATGAGATTACCGCGATCAGCCACTTTTGACTGGAAGGCGTATCGTCGTCTTGTCTGTCCAACATATCATCAAAGTGTCAACGATATCTCAAGGATTTTATGCACAAAATTTCTCCCATGGTGAACAAAGGGGTGTACTGGTACCACAGATAAATCACACCTGGCACCTGCCGAATGTCAAATGCTGTTGGGCTCATATGCACAAACTAAGATAAACTAAGGTATGTTTAATAGCTCTTGGTTATGTGCCGTTGTACATTAGAAATGAAAAATACAAAGAGACAGTTGATGATAT
This sequence comes from Hanleya hanleyi, assembly GCA_036873755.1. Classification (NCBI taxonomy): domain Eukaryota; kingdom Metazoa; phylum Mollusca; class Polyplacophora; order Lepidopleurida; family Hanleyidae; genus Hanleya; species Hanleya hanleyi. The sequence continues at coordinate 19,624 of JAVTVY010055349.1, forward strand.
TAGAACTTTTATTGAATCTAGGAGAACCAGGACACCGGTATAAAGCACGAGATGAACTCCTGTGACTTTGAAGACTTGAATTGGGCAGAAGTGTTAGGTCGCAACTAATACCCTCACATCATGGATCAGTAGTTCAGCCATCACAGATAATCAACATTTGGCAGTATTGCATGGGAATCAGAGCTCCTGCTGTTCCCAGAATTTCGCACCAATGCTTGGTACTATGATAAATCAAGATTCAGATCAGTTTCATTCAATGGACAAATTTGCTAATTTCAACATTTGTTTGTCACCAGATATCTAAAGATTTCTAAACTGTGCATTTTGAACCATGATTTTATTATCTGTATTATCGTGGGGTAATTCTTCGGATTCATTGCACAATTATGTGTGTATAGTCCTCATTAAACTGCCTAGTCATTGAATGATCCTATACCATCATCGTATAATTCTCTGTTGATGTCATATTTAGCACCAGAAGACTTCAACTGTACCACCCGGTCACGCTTTGTTGCCTGCCAGATTAGCTGCAGTCAGAAGTTATCATCCTCACTGGAGTTAAAAATTGATGATGGAACGAATACTGAAAATGGAGAAAAAGAAATATTGATGGTATCCTATGAAAATGGTAGACATTTTATGAACATTTCATTTATTAGCTTCAGTTGCTAGTGTTTCATGTCTATGCAACACAGAAAGGAATGACATTTAGATAAAATATGAAGACTACATATTAACTTATGGGGAAAAAGACCCTCCAGCTTACATGATTGAAGATCTGGAACCAAGACCAGATTTCCATGTTCAAAACAGCTTTCTGCAGATCGGGGGGTTATTGTCACAATCAAGGTTATTTCACTCATATGGTGACCGCCAGATTGAATGGTGGAGAAAGCCGGAGTACCCCAGGGAGAACCACCGCCCATCGGCAAGTAAATGGCCATCAGATCAAGGTTACATGTCCGGCCCGTCTCACTTTGCAGCGAGGGAGCAACAGGTGTTCAGTATAAGTAAAATCTCATCTACTTCAGCTTGTTTCATCAGATTAATATTTTATAGGACACTGATCTGTTCATAATATCTTGAGGTCAACCGATCTTCCTCGCACAGTTGTGGCCTGAGCTTGATATTTCAAAAATATATCCCAAAACCGTGGAGAAGCTCTGGGATTGGTCAATACTCAGAACATGGAAACGGGGGTGTTGATCCCAGATCTACATGAGTGACAACTGACAAGGAAAGATTTGTTTTTAATCTGATTGTGGAATTCTAAATGTTTAGTTATTGTGAAATCTTCAGCTTCACTTGGTATCCAAGATGGAAGGAATGCTGGTAGAGGGACAATCAGGTCACATTGGATTAAGCAAAGCTTTGGTGTAAAACCTCTCTTAAAAGATAATTTTCCACAATGGCTGACAATGTAACCTCCAGCAGGTTTTCTGAGTCTATTGGCTCTATACCACCCGACAAATTACTCCAGCCATGCATTGCAGTGAACTTGCATGCAATTGGTCAGTGTGTTAAAGATATTACCATTGGTTGGAAATCTTCATTAAGCCATCTTCATTTTATCAAGCCAATTTCTACGTTCCCACTTCGAACCTGCCCCTTGATTTATCTGGCCACCTTCAGTGTTCAAAATCCGACGTGTGAATTTCACCTACGAACGATCGACGAACCAATCAGAACCTACAAACCGAGATTGTGTAAAGTGACATCATCCTCAAGTGACGGCGTCATTCCTTATAATATGGTGCTTGTGCTAGCCCAATATATAGGTCAGCCAATCAATAATGTTCTTCTATGGCACATTTCGAAATTCAAATGGTTTCAAGGTCAGTGACGTCTTATGTCTATTTATAAGTTCTTTGAACATTGGACGGGGCCAGATATGTCAAGGGAGTTCGTAGTGGGGACATAGAAATTAGCTTGATAAAATGAAGATGCATTAAGCGGGCTTGTATGCATTTACATTGTAGTCACTGCATGACAGCTGTGTGTTTGGGATAAAACAAAAGCGAGGCTGTTGCTGTTGCAAGATATCCCAGATGTTATGGTCAGGTAGAAGGATAGATGGTCTCTCTCAACTGTGGATAGTGATGGGACTGAAATTCAGAACTATAATTTCTGCAGGTTCACTTGTCAGCCTATAAATGCTCTAATTCCATCATGGAAAGTGGATGTTCTCATCTCAAACTATTAAATTTACTAGAACAGAAAGTAGACGAAATGATATCTATCTAGATTCTCCCACATTTAGGAGGTGATCAAATTTATTAGAGGGATGGTGAACATTCAAGTCAAATCTGGGGGTGATTGGATTCTTAGAGCATCTAACCTACCATATCTACTTTTGTCAAGTCTTGTTTACAAATGGCACCCCATTTCTTAATAGTGGCAATAGGCCTCAATCACTCACAAAAGATTGCAGTTTTACATGAACACTGGGAGTCATTGAATGGGCAATCTGCAAAATCTTCCCTAGATGCAGAGATGGATTTATAGGAACTGTGGACAGTATTATCCCGAAAATAGTTCCATTTCATTTGATTTTGGCACTTTCACTTCTATCTACTTTTTATCTTTACCTTTGTCCGGAATGCATTAAATCAAAAGCCTCGTTGATTTTCTCCAAGCTCATGGTATGCGAGACAAATTCATCCACTTTAATCTCTTTCTTCATGTACTCTTCTACAAGTTTCGGTACACTGTCTCTACTCTTCCAGCCTGTATGGGTTAGAAGATGATAATACAGACTTCAGTTACCTTCTCAGTCAAACTAGAAGTACGTAGGACACTTGGCTATTGGGTCCTGTCTGTCATGCTTCCCAAACAGACAGTTACCTGTAATCAGAATTCTGCCAAACTAGAAGTAGGACACTTGCCTATGGGATCCTGCCTGGTATGCTTCCCCAACAGACAGTTATCTATCATCAGATGTCTGTCAAACTACAAGTAGGACAGTTGGATATTGGGTCCTGTCCGGCATTCTTCCCCAACAGACAGTTACCAATCATCAAAAGTCTGTCAAACTAGAAGTAGGCCACTTGGCTATTGGGTCCTGTCCGGCATTCTTCCCCAACAGACAGTAGTTACCTATCATCAGAAGTCTGTCAAACTAGAAGTAGGACACTTGGCTATGGGATCCTGCCTGGTATGCTTCCCCAACAGACAGTTACCTATCATCAGAAGTCTGTCAACTAGAAGTAGGACACTTGGCTATTGGGTTTTGTCCAACATGCTTCCCCAACAGACAGTTACCTATCATCAGAAGTCTGTCAACTAAAAATAGGACACATGGCTATTGGGTTTTGTCCAACATGCTTCCCCAACAGACAGTTACTTATCATCAGAAGTCTGTCAAACTAGAAGTAGGACACCTGGATATTGGGTCCTGCCCGGCATGCTTCCCCAACAGACAGTTACCTATCGTCAGAAGTCTGTCAAACTAGAAATAGGACCCTTGGATATTGGGTACTGTCCCGCATGCTTCCCCAACAGTCAGTTACCTATCATCAGAAGTCAGTCAACTACAAGTAGGACACTTGGCTATTGAGTCCTGCCCAGCATGGTTCTCCAACGGACAGTTACCTATAGGAAGATATATTTGTCATTTAGGAAGTGATCATATAACAGTATTTTTCATTATTTTTGGGATTACACTATCTTAGTATTGCACAGATTCTAGTGCAGAAAATTGGTCCAGTTCAGAGAGGGATTCGAACCAGTGACGCCCAGGGTAAGTCATCTAAGACTACCGGTATGCTACCTCCTATTTTTGTGGAAGGCCCATTGGCAGAGTGATTTAGATCGCCGACATATTGTGGTGGCGATTAGGTGCCTTACTCTGGGGGTCACTGGTTAATCTCGCTCGCGACTCCACCAATTTTCTGCACTACAATCTGTGCAATACTACGATAGTTTAATACCAAATAACGAAAAATACTGTTAGACGGTTCCCTATCAGCAGAAGTCGGTCAAACTAGAAGTAGACACTTGCATATTGGGTCCTGCCCAGCATGCTTCCCCAACAGACAGTTACCTATCATGAGAAGTCTGTCGAACTAGAAGTAGGACACTTGGATATTGGGTTCTGCCTGGCATACTTCCCCAACAGACAGTTACCTATCATCAGAAGTCTGTCAAACTAGAAGTAGGACACTTGGCTATTGTATCCTGCCCAGCATGGTTCCCCAACAGAAACCTGTCATCAGAAGTTTGTCAAACTAGAAGTAGGACACTTGGCTATTGGGTCCTGCCTGTCACGCTTTCCCAACAGACAATTACCTATCATCAGAAGTCTGTTAAACTGGAAGTATGAAACATGGATGTTGGGTCATTCCCGGCATGCTTCCCCCAACAGACTGTTACCTATCATCAGAAGTCTGTCAAACTAGAAGTAGCACACTTGGCTATTGGATCCTGCCAACCACGCTTTTCGAACAGACAGTTACCTATCATCAGTAGTCTGTCAAACTATAAGTATGAAACATGCCTATTGGGTCCTGCCTGGCACACTTCCCCAACAGACAGTTACCTATCATGAGAAGTCTATCAAACTAGAAATAGGACACATGGATATGGAGTCCTGTCAGGCATGCTTCCTCAACGGACAGCAGCCACGTGTTTTTCATGTCTCATCTACATAAATAAATAAAGCAGCTGTTAGATTTAATGTTTGACCCGACTGCATCTTTGACTTCAATTACAAATGAGCAGTAGATTCCAAGCATGTAGTATTAAAGTACTGGTTAAAAGCCAGCAAACTTAAGCACCAACTGAGAAAGAGCCAAAAATATGTCCAATGTGTAATGGATGGGAGCTGGGTCTGCTGCAATGGAAAGACCAGACTTTTAATTGTTAGACTTCTGCTACCATTCACTACAGTTTTGCAGGCCTCTATAACCAGGGTCCTCCCCAAAAGAGGAGCATGGGGTGGAGTCCAGAGGTGCTAAACAATGGGGGACTTGCACAATACCAAATATAAAATCAGATTGCCACTTCCTGTTTATCTATTTTGGCTCAGTTAACCAATCAACTGACAGAATTAGCACTTTCATTTTATCTTCTGGTCCTATTGTGCAAGTCACCCATTAGCCATACATCTGGTGAATCTTCAGCTTGTCTCTCATAGATGTGCAGTTAAATAGCAGTCTGTCTAATATGAAACTATTTCATGTCGTCACTTTATGTTCTATTGTCTGGGCCTTTCTACAGTTGAATAGCCCTTGGTCTAGATCAAATGTCTCCAGATTTGGCTATTGTAGGCATTGTGTTGCAATCCTTTCATGAAGCATGGATCAGGTGACTGGATTTCAGGTGATAAAATCAACAGACGTAATAGCATGACCATTTTGCAACATGGGAGTGTGACTAACATCACAGGACCTACGAAATAGGGTTTGATATGATTTAAGTGTGTACCTTGACCTAAGACCGACCATTAGCTTTTCCGGGCTTAGTTTTGCCAATTTCGAGTTTTATAGGTCACTTAAGTAAGTCAAACTTTCACCAAAAGTAGTCAGCTCAGAACTTGCTGGTAACAGTCCCCTAATGCACGTTCATGCCAAAAATCAAGGTTCTAATGTCAATGGTTCTCCATATTTTGCCTGAGAAAGGGTTCAGATGGACTCACTGACTGACTCCTTACCAGACAATTTGCAAAAGAGAACCTACTTTGTAGGAAAAGAATTAGGCCTAGTGTTCTTTTCGTCAAATTAATCTTGCCTCATGCATATCATGCACATCTTCAACAGGTCGGATACAAATGTTGTGCCGCAGTCTATTAAAATCATATGTGTTCATATACAAACACACAAAAAAGCCAGTAACAGTATTGATGTAGGCAGACATGTACCTCCAAAGGCAGTTCCTTTCCAGACGCGACCAGTGACCAGTTGAAATGGACGAGTAGAAATCTCCTGGCCAGCTCCAGCCACACCAATGATGGTGGATACGCCCCAGCCCTTGTGACAGGCTTCCAGTGCTGCCCTCTGTAGGTGGAATGAATTATGAATGTGTATAAAGGACAAAACATGAAACTAAATGTTCAAGGAAATGTTTTAAAAATGAGACGTTTCTTAAAATAATATTTCATTCACTATATTCATAACAAAGTCTCTGAATGGACACTAGAAGTGATTTCCCCTTGCCCACTACTGGGGCTTGAGTCAGGAGGGTCACAATGTGATGTGATTCTATACATGAAAAGAGAGCATCATGAAAACAGCGCAACTGCAACTGCAATTCCAACAACTTCAAAATTGTGCATGTTCCAGGCAACATTTTCTTTTCACATACGAATATGACATTGCCACATTGTATGAAGTTTTGCCCTGACACCCTCAACCAGACTGGGGCAATACTCTTTCTGTGACAGTTGGAAACTTTCTCAATGAATACTAATGAACTTCTGGTCCAGTATATACCAAGTATGATCTTGCCTTGGATGACTTAGCTGATCTTACCTTCTGAAATCACCAGAAGCATGTCACCATTTGCCTGGTTTAGTCGTAACACATACACTCTGAGAAAACGATTACTGTGAACGGTGGTAGTACGACCAATCATATTCTCATTTGGCACACTAGGTGATTAAATATTTATATCGGAAATCCATGGGTGTCGCCAGGATTTAAGTAGTATAATGCCATCCAACATAGGAAAATAACAGGGTTTGGGCTTTGAGAGGGGGTTGTATTCACCCAATCACCCCCCTCCCCAACTACACCCATGACATTACACATTATCTTCCACAAAACAAAAATCCAGAAAGGTTGTCAAGCAAATGGACCCACTGTATTGCACACTGACAGGGTGATGTATAATTTGCTATATTACCATGGTAGCAACATTGCCGATACACTCAAACGTGAAGTCGCAGCCACCATCTGTCTTCTCCGCTAACACCTGTTGAATAGGTTTATCAAACTCCTTCGGGTTGATGCACTCTGTTGCTCCAAACTGCTTGGCTTAATAGATATAATATTTTTTTAATATTATATAAAACTTATATTAAGTTGAATTACACCTTCATTTCCATGGTGAAAATAATAGGCATTGCCAGAATATTGAGTTATCCCACCCCATTCTCTGCTGCTGTCCATAATGTCACTGCTATGAAGCAATGCCATAAATGAACCACATAATGCACCATAATCCTCTTGCATACATGTAGATCTCCATCGTTTTAGGGTATACTGACTGTAGCTTCTGATATGCAATTAAAATGCTTAACAAAGTTATACTGCTTTCACTTGTATATACCAAAATGGAATATTTCTCAATTTTTCATTACATAGAACATTTCTACTGAAACTTTTTGCCGTATTTCTTCTATTTCTTCAAAACGGTTTTCGAGCCAAAATCAGCCTTGAATGTTTGAAAAGTTTCAACAATACTTTACCTATATCAAACTTATCTGGGTTAATGTCTACACCAATTATACGAGAAGCGCCAGCTTTCTTACAGCCCATAATAGTGGCCAGTCCCACAGCGCCCAGTCCCCATACAGCACAGATGGAGTCAGCCTCCACCTGTCCAAAGGAACAATGAATTACGGTCAGTAATCTATACACTTCAAAGATATGTAGAAAATATGAATTAAATGTCCATCCATAAATTAATAATAATCTTATGGAATACACATTTAAGTGTGCATTTTCATAGTTAATATATTATGAATCCAGCTAAAGACAAGGCCATCATGTATTATATAAGGTACCGTACTCTAAACCTTATAATGTTCAGGAAATCATGTTCAGTAAAAAGTCTTGATAAATTGAACAGGAAAGTTTATCAGAAAGAAATCTGAATGCAAGCACACACCTTGGCCGTGTTCAGGGCTGCCCCATAACCAGTAGATATTCCACAGCCCAACAGACAGACCTTATCCAGGGGTGCAGCATTGTTCACCTGTATTCATAGTTGAGTGAGTTAAGATTTAACATCGGTTTCAACAATATTTCAGTCATATCATGACGAATTAACAAGATGCGTTTTTGTTGCTTCAAAGAAGTAAATCATTAAAGCAACATGGAACCAGACACCCACCATCCACCGTACAAAACACGGGGGACAGCACACAAGACACAGACAGGATGCTTACATTGGTGCAATAAAGACAAATGTAATTACAGTGCTAGACATCACTTTATCAAGCTCCTGTAGCTTCTCAGCAAAATACATTGGAGCAACAGGAACCTGAGCTTACCGGGCATCCCTAACCATCCGCTATTCATAGTTGATATAAGGTTATTACATAACAAAACTTATTTTGGGTGATACTGAAATAACTACCACACTACTGACCACTATAACATATTAACAACACTCAGTATTTCAATACGACATGAGCTCAGCAAAAATTCAATTTAATAATGCAAATAAATACCAAAATTAATGAACAACTGTCAGTGACCAATGGACAAAGCTAAATGTTGTTACCTTGGACACGGAAATCTCTGCCGCAACAGTATATTCACTGAAAGTACTGGTACCCATGAAATGGAACAGTTGCTTCCCTTTGCAGGTAAATCGTGATGTTCCATTCGGCATGACACCCTGACCCTGAGTCGACCTGAAACATTTTGAATCATGCAGAATTTGAACCCCACCCCATCAACCTCATCTAAAAATGGGGGTTGAGGGAGAAAAAGACTGATGTGAGAAGGACACTACTAGTATCCAATTGTTGAAACTTCCCATTATAATACCCCATGTGTAGATCTGAGAATATATCCAGGGCTCATTATAATAACTCCCTATTATAATACCCCATGTGTAGATCTGGGAATATATCCAGGACTCCTTATAATAACTCCCCATTATAATACCCCATGTGTAGATCTGGGAATATATCCAGGGCTCATTATAATAACTCCCTATTATAATACCCCATGTGTAGGGAATATATCCAGGGCTCATTATGATAACTCCCCATTATAATACCCCATGTGTAGATCTGGGAATATATCCAGGGCTCATTATAATAACTCCCTATTATAATACCCCATGTGTAGATCTGGGAATATATCCAGGGCTCATTATAATAACTCCCTATTATAATACCCCATGTGTAGATCTGGGAATATATCCAGGGCTCATTATAATAACTCCCTATTATAATACCCCATGTGTAGATCTGGGAATATATCCAGGGCTCATTATAGTAACTCCCTATTGTAATACCCAATGTGTAGGGAATATATCCAGGGATCATTATAATAACTCCCTATTATAATACCCCATGTGTAGATCTAGGAATATATCCAGGGCTCATTATGATAACTCCCCATTATAATACCCCATGTGTAGATCTAGGAATATATCCAGGGATCATTATAATAACTCCCTATTATAATACCCCATGTGTAGATCTAGGAATATATCCAGGGCTCATTATGATAACTCCCCATTATAATACCCCATGTGTAGATCTGGGAATATATCCAGGGCTCATTATGATAACTCCCCATTATAATACCCCATGTGTAGATCTGGGAATATCCAGGGCTCATTATAATAACTCCCTATTATAATACCCCATGTGTAGATCTGGGAATAT
>JAVTVY010055350.1:0-31540 GCA_036873755.1 Hanleya hanleyi
CTCAATGACATGGTCCATAACCTTTTATATACATTATATAAATTGATACCTTACACCCTATTCAAAATTTGCAATTGAATTTCCCTGACAAATAATTTTAAATGTGACTCCACCATTCAAGTGTCACCATATACTCCATTATAGCTGAAGCTCTTTTCTTACTACCATGATAATATATCACGAAATCAATTTTGTTTCTCAAAGCTTCGTAAAAAAACTCTCGAAGATCTTGGCACAAAATCAGTTCTCACCATCTACAAGTTACACTGTGACGAGAGTTTCTACAAAGACAATCATCTCCTACATTTATTGAGATTCTGTAATAGAACTGGAGTACAAGAGAAATTGAACATTTCCTTTGTGATGACCAAGAACTGGGTTTGAAAATATATGTTTTCCTTTCATACAAGTAACTCTATCAAGGATATTGTATATCCGGGAAGCTGAAGGTTCCAGCTTTGGTAACCATATAACCATGATCACAACTCAAATTCTTGACGGAATCCCAGCTGGAGAATCCCACTGAAATTCTGAATTTCTTTTGTGTTGACCAAAATCCCACTGGCCGGGTTATGGTGATCCTACTACAAATCTCATTGCCGTTGAGATCAGACTATTGAATATGGGGGGTGATTAAGCATGATCCAAAACCGACACAAAAAAAAAATATACGCCCGTATATCTGGAATTACATTGGTCCAAATTTCAAGGTTGTTTAATAGCCTTGATTCCAATTGATAACTAGCAATCCAGAGAAAGGTCTACAATTTTGTGCTTCTGAGAATGTAACATATATCACATCTTCTATTGAATGATAAACTAAAATGAGCTCAACTCTTGTTAACTAGTTGACCTTGAAGCAAGAAATCGGCAATAGTCAATCACAAGAAAACAGTAGTTTTCCTGCAAATGGATTCCTTTCAGTCAAGATAATTTTTCATGAAAGAAGAAGAAAGTGATGAAGTAAACCTTCGTTCTTGAGTTAATAAACAGGTATGAAATTCATAAATTAGTACATTTATGGTTTTTATTTCACAACAGTTTAACTAAATGCAGCTGTTTCAAACATGGGAGACAACTCCACAGGATAACTGCCATATACATCTAGGGGAGAGAACTCTGAATATTCCAACCTAACACATATATAGTCAGCTAAAACTGATTCAGTTTTGGGAAGACTGTGACCTTGACCTTTGACAAATTGATCTCAAAATGTATGGTTCCTCTTTGCCATGCGAGTAAGGTATACTCAAAGTTTGCTAACAATTCATACCTTGAAACTAGACATATCGCATGGACAACATGAATTGCAGGCAAGCACGTAAAAGGTGCGTGGACCCCTCAGCCTGTTTTTTTTAGTCAAGTAGGATCAGGGCTGCATCTAGAACCAATATAATTCAGGAAAACGTATGGGCGCCCAAAACTCAAATGAAACAAAAAACGAAAGTGCTGTTGTTGTCCAATTTAAAAGGATTTCTGAAGAAAATACTCCTAGAAAAAGCTTCTTAGAGCCTCAATATCGATCCGATTGCATAGCTGGGTATTGGATATCATGTTAATAAACCTCTGTTTTGTGATTGATCACAGGCTCTTTGCGCCGAAATTCACTAAAAAAATTGGACCCTCAATAATGAATTACAAAAAGGAACTGGAAGTTTGGGAGCAGAACCTGCAAAAAATCCCTAGATACAGCCTTGCGGATACAGTTTGTGTGATTTCTGTACCACATATTATAATAGACTTCGTTTTCACGTGAGTGGTGTGCTGGGATTACAGCATGTAAGAACATGTAGCTTTATCAGTGGCAATTTATGCATTGCACAAGTGTGATAACAAGTTAATGGCATAGAAACACAACGATTGACACAAACCAACAATTATCACTAGGGGGGGGGGGGGGGCATAAACTCCAGGTATGCAAACTGGTTCAAAATTACCCAGTCAGGCTAAAAATGGGCTCTCCTAATCACTCGTTCTAAATAATTTCCAAGGTACATTAACATGCAAAAGTTTTAGGATAAATCATATGATGATTTACCAGCAAAATTGAAGAAAAATGTTGTCCTTCATTATACTTCTGAAATAAAATATGGTTTGTGCAAAAGCTTTCGGATAAATCGATGTAGCAAAATTGAAGAAAATCTTGTCCTTCATTCCCGCCCGGTATTTCCTCTTGTACTTCTGAAATAAAATAATGTCACCAATCTGTTAGTTATTACTATAAACGAAAATAAATTTTAGGTGATTCCGCATGTGTGTGTGAAAAAACAATGTACACTGCATCTCATACATATCACATGAAGCTGAGAAGCTGTGGATAGGAAAAAGTCCAATAACATTTAGTGCCCGCGGGGTGGGAAAATCCTCCTGAGGGTAGTGCATAGGTTGAACAAGTGTAGCATCATGTAAGCTCCCAAATAAATGGGAATTGGGGGGGGGGGGGCCATCCAATGATAATCTTGAATGGACCAGGCTTTCTTGTATCAGGGAACCTTCAAAAGTCACAATGAAACATGCAACCAGGGGTTCCCGATGGGCATAGATAACAGTGCAAAAGCTAAGCCATCAATAAATAATAAAAAAAAATAATTAAAAATCATGAAATCATCATAGCCATCTGAAAATCTAATCATTTCATGAGTCAACATTCAGGAAGCTCTCACCAAAGTTTGGTCAGGCCTGACTTGATAGATCTGCAGATATTCAGCGGACAAGAACATGTTGATGGGCATAGATAACAGTGCAAAAGCTGAGCCATCAATAAATAATTAAAAAAATAATTAAAAATCACGAAATCATCATAGCCATCTGAAAATCTAATCATTTCATCAGTCAACATTCGGGAAGCTCTCACCCAAGTTTGGTCAGGCCCGACTTTATAGACCTGCAGATATTCAGCGGACAAGAACATGTTGACGGACGGACGGACGTACGTACATGGCAACGACAAGACCCCACAGCCCTATGGGCTGAGGGGTAACAAATGTTAATGGATGAATAGACAGATCCCAACATCGCATTACACGACCTCATCTTCCTTGTCTTCCGTCAATGTATCATTGGACACCAAAACAACATGATTTTTACGAATTTCATGATTTTGGGGGTCACAGTGACCTGATGCTCGGCCTTGACCTACATTTTGGTACATGACACATCATGTCCCCCTAATGTATCTACTGGCACAAAAAAAATAATTTTAAAGATTTCTTGATTCCGGAGTCATAGTGACCTTGACTACTGACCTTGACCATGACAAACCGTCTCACCGTAATTTCTCAATGGACACAAAAAATCATGATTTTTAAGAATTTCATGATTTTGGGGTCAGTGACCTTGACCTAATTTTTGGTATGCGACACTTCATTTCCCCTATTGAATACTAATTTTTTGATGATTTCCTGATTTTTAGGTCACACTGACCTTTGACCTTGATTCTGGGGTCACAGTGACCTTGGCTATTGACCTGGATCTAAATTTTGGTACATGACAAAACGATTCCCCGTAATTTCTCAATGGACTAAAAAAATCATGATTTTTAACAATTTCACGATTTTGGGGTCACAGTGACCTTGACCTTTGACCTTGACCTACATTTTGATTTGTGACACATTGTGTCCCCCTAATGTATCTACTGATATAAAGAAATGTTATTTTTAATAATTTCCTGACTTTGGGGACACAGTGACCTTTGACCTTCGACCTTGACCTATATTTTGGTATGTGAGAATTCATTTTCCCCTATTGAGTCCACTCACAAAAAATTAGAAATTTTTAATGATTTCGTGATTTTTCGATCACTGACCTTTGACCTCTGACCTCGACCTACATTTGCTATGCAACATATCGTTCCCCCCTAGGGCATCCACTCACCAAAAATTAGAACTGTAGATAGAAAACTGTCAACGATCAATGATTTCCTGATGTTAGGCAACAGTGACCTTTGACCTCTGACCGCGACCTCAATTTTGGTACGCGACACATCGTCTCCACCTAGGGTATCCACTCACCAAAAATTAGAACTGTAGATAGAAAACTGTCCCAGATATAGACCGGACACTACGGACGGACAGACGGATACACGGATGGAAACCGCCATCACATAATACGTCCGCCTTTTGGCGGGCGTATAAAAATGAGGGTTGAGTGATCAGATAGTACAATAGTCCTGAAACCTGATGACATTTTATCCCATAATGCATTAATGTACATCCATGACAATTAAATGACAGGTGGGAACCATAATACAATTGAATTACCCTAGCTGCCATCTCTCTCGTGTAAACATGAGGCAATTTAATTGCCAACACGAGATCCCTCAACCGGCAGTCAGTCTTGTTGGCCTTTAATTTGGTACGTCAGGTTACGTACAGGACTTGCAGTACGTGCACTGTGTGTTGACGAAATAATGTTGTGTTTCAGGATAATTGACACCCGCCATGTTGAGAAATGGATGACTGTAAGATGGTTAATACATCATCTGGGTTTAGGTCTATTAATATACAAAAATTAAGTATCAATTTTTTTTACTGTGAAAATTAAGAAATACTCTATTTATTGGCTTGCTCGATGGTTATTTTATGCATGGTTACGCATGGATAGTGTGGGAAAGTTTATATTTCAGGGCAAGAGCTTCGCCCTCGCCCTTGCCTTAAAATATAAACTTTCCCACACTAACCGTGCGTAACATAACCATTGAGCACGCCTATGAAAACATTATTTCTATTCTATTGCACTACCCAAATTGATTATCAACAAAGATTATAATGAAAGGTTGAAAACATATTTTAAACTTTGACAACCTTTCTCCCCTTTCTTGAAAAAACTTGTCCACTGATGCTCCCGTCTCGCTTGGCATCGTGCCAATGTCAGTGGACGAGTTTATGTGGTCTCTCAAACACGTCAAATGGGGAGTGATGCTGTCAGCTGTGTGGAAATTACGTAGATATATGTCTATTTGTGTCGCTTTGTTAATAAATTTCATGTTAGAAACAACAATTAAACTTGAGAAAGAAATTTCATCTTGTAATTCCTCATCTGACTTGTGAAATGGAATCTTTCAATGAACACCTACACTTAATCGTGCTAAAACATGTAATAAATGCATGGTTAGCTCGACGTTATTGACACAAGTGTTATAGAATATTCGTTTTGCAACACCTCTACATGTAAACAGATCATGCATTGAACTGAGTAAACACTCTCATAATAAATCTTCAACTTGTAGAAAACACATATCTTTACACAATCGCTATTATTATTGGATCACATTGACAGTTCAATATCTCATACAAAAACTGCAGTAATATTCTGTGAAAAGGTGAAGGTATTTAGAGAAACAATAATGTCTGTACTTACAGTTGGAGAAGATTGATGTGAGGGATAGCTGGCTAGCAGGAAATCTGTACAGAATCTGTCAGTCTGAGCCCCAAAATGACAACTAAATTAGGACAATTTAGACTTCCGATACTATTCAGTTTCACTCAAGCCTCTATCTGATGGAGAGTGTTGAGCTGAGAGAATCAATTCTCGCACCAAATATAGCCCAGGTCCTGACGAGACCAGAGGCCCTCACATCCCCAAATGAGACCTCAGCGACTCAAGCGTTGTTTAAAGACATTAACATAGAACAATAAATTGTACGGCTTCTTTCTACAGCTGACAGGGAAGGGGAGAAAGTATTAATGACTTGTCATTGCTAATGGAAGAAAATGAGCCACCCCGTCCCTCAATGTCCCGTGATGAAATTTTGCAGACTGACTATCTTGTATGGCTTTTATTTCATCTTCCCACACACTTTCCAATTAGCTCGATAAGAGTTCTAAATGTCTTCATCACACATCATTATTTACAGATAAGGTCACCCGAATAAACTTTGGCAAGTCTGTCATAAATATAAAGGCCAAATGGTCAGATCAGAAGTAGGCTAGCTGGTCAGACCAACAGTATACGTAGGCTATCCGGTCAGATAAAAGTAGGCTAGCTGGTCAGAGCAACAGTAGGCTAGATGGTCAGATCAAAAGTAGGCTATCTGGTCAGATCAACAGTAGGCTAGCTGGTCAGATCAAAACTAGGCTAGCTAGTCAGTATATACTGCTTCAAGTCTTCGAATCAGGAGATTACATGTAGCTGGTATGTTCTGAATTGGTTAACCAGCTAAACTCATTCAACTAAAAACTTGCAGCTCATTAATGTCTTCAGATTTGGCCTTCTAATACAGACAAAATTTCAATTGAATTCACCGACTGTAGAATTTAGAAAATATCTAAAAATAAATAAATAAATACAAAACTTAAAGAAATAATTACATGTAGTGAAAAATTCAACAAATATTAAAAAAAAAAAAAAATACAGGAAAAAATTTAGACAAAAAATATATATTTTAGATAGAAATTTGAAATTTAATTTAATTAAAAAAAATCGAAATTGAAATATGAGGGTATGGGGTTGGGTAATCCATTGAATAAGTGTAGCTCCCAGAATATATGAGGGTGTGGGGTTGGGCAAAGCTAAGTTTAGGAGATAGAGGGTAGGGTTCAATGCCCCGGGGGGTGGGGGATAAGCTCCCAAGGGTTGTGAATGGTGTGAAGAATAAGTGTAGCTTGATATAAGTTTCTGGAATACATGGGGGTATGGGTTCAGTCAAGGCTTAGATTAGGAGTGAGTGAGTGAATTATGATTTAACGTCGCTTTCAACTATATTTCAGTCATAATCACGACGTAGGGTCCTATTTCTTTTCACACCCGGGAACACCACGGGTGCCTCAGTCGCCTCTTACGACAACCTGTCTGAGGAGCCGAGGTCTATTCTTAACATGACCTGCGGTGTGCACGACGACATCCCAGGTCAATCCCCGGAAGCCCACAGGGCTAGATTAAGCCCGGCGCACACGAGAGAGATCAGCTGAGCTAACGGCCTCAATTGCCTGTCAGCTCACGACAGCTAGTTTCAGCGCACACGGTGAGCAAAAGTTTCACGAAATTGATTTCAGTTCTCGCATAACGTCTTCTTCAAGACCATTTTGAAGAGTCGTGCATATGAATCGCGTGAAATAACATGCGATTCATTGGCCGGTCCAATAAAACTGCTGAGCTTTTGGCTTGCGTTCGCCGCACACGCTGAGGATTTGGCCTCGCGAGGCGAAATTATCAAACAAGTTTGATATTTTTTCCCCGGCCTCGCGAGGCCAAAAACTCACCAAAAACTGCCCGCACACGAGAGCTAGCCCCTGAGCTGACAGGCAATTGAGGCTGTCAGCTCAGCTGATAGCTCTCGTGTGCGCCGGCCTTAAGGAGACAGAATGTGGGGTTCAGTGCACTGAGTGGGGACATGCTCCTGAGGGTAGTGGATAGGTTCAACACAGCAAGGAAGCAATCAGAGATTGCTCAATTGTATGCCCCCCACCTTCTGCTTTAATCCGACACTGCCCCGCCATTGTTCTGTTCTGTATTGGTCGGTGGAGGCCTAATTTGGAAAATTATAAAAATTCGTTTCAGTCACTTTTTTCGGCATACCTCGCATAATACATATTCCAAGTATCGACCAACAAGTAATAATACAATGTTTTGATGCAAGATGTTCGCCAGGGCTTTCGCCAAATCCGAAAATGTGACCTGGTTATGAGGCCTACATTCCTTCGAATTATATTGTGGTGAAATTAGGAGGTTGATACTTCATTTAGGAATTATTGTCTGGGTCTTTGTGTCATTGAAAAGGCACATGTCTAGACACATTGTTGTCCCCAGACTTGGCTATTGTATCCCCAGACTTGGCTATTGTATGCATTGTCTCGTGATTCTTACATAAAGTATGAACCAATTACGAAGCAATCAGTGAACTTTGAATTTTGCACCCAATTCACCCCTTTTTGGGGCAATTTCATACTTCAGGACCTATGTGGTCTGCTTTGGAATGTAGAATAACAATTTTATAACCATTTTCCCAGCTCAAATCGGTTATGGACTGAGATCCAGCCTGAACAAAATAAATATATCCCATTACTTAGGTTTGATGAATGAAGGGCCATAACTATATAACCGAAAGCAGAGAAACTTCACGCTGCACAACTATGGGGCATTGACCACATATCATGCAAATTCCATACTTGTCCATACAAAATTAACCGAGAATCAGCCCGGACAAGTCCGAATTCACAAAGATTTCAAGAACAAAGCGCCATAACTCTTGAAAATATATGCGAAACGCGGAGAAACTTCACGCTGTACAACTACAGGGCACTGACCACATATCCTGCAAATTCCATACTTGTCCATATAATATTAACCGAGATCCAGCCCGGACAAGTCCCAATTCACAAAGACTTGAAGAACAAAGGGCCATAACTCTTGAACATATAAGTGAAACGCGGAGAAACTTCATGCTGCACAACTATAGGGCACTGACCACATATCCCGCAAATTTCAAAATTCTCCATACAATATTAACCAAGATCTAGCCCGGACAAGTCCCAATTCACAGAGATTTCAGGAACAAAGGGCCATAACTCTTGAAAATATAAGCGAAATGGGGAGATACTTTCCGCTGCACAACTATAGGGCACTGACCACATATCATGCAAATTTCGTACTTGTCCATACAATATTAACCAAGATCCAGCCCGCAGAAGTCCCATTCACAGAGATTTTAGAAAAAGGGCCATAACTCTTGAAAATTATACCGGAACTCGGAAAAAACTCTACGCTGCACAACTACGAGGCACTGGCCACATTCCATGCAAGTTTCAATCCTGTCCATCAAATATTAACCGAGATATCGCGCGGACAAGAAATTTGGACAGACGGACGGACAGACGGTACGACAGACGGACGGACGGACAAAGCGATCGCTATATGCCAGAATATATAAGGGTATAGGGTTGGGTGAGTCTTATCTTTGGAGATAGACATCATTTAGATCCCTATATTGCAGCTAATGCTATGGACTTGATAAAAAATGTAAGATTTTTGGACAAATAGAGTTTTGATCTCAAATCCACAGTTTTTTTTGGATCTACCTGAATAACATACCTATGAACTTTTGTGAATGTGAGTGATTATTCTGACAATGATATAATCAGTTCTGGCACAGTGTGACATTCACCTCTGACTATTTGATCCCCCAGGCTGATCGACTCTATTGACGTTACCTCAGAGAATATCCCTTAACTTACAGGAGTATTGTTGAATCAGAACTACCGAATTACAAAGCTGAGAAAGCAAGAATCAATTTCATTTATTGGAGGTGGGGGGGGGGGGGAGGTATTCTTGTTGTGACCTTTACCTATTGACCTCAAATCAATAGGCTTTTCCGGAATCACATGCACATCTATTGTGACATTTCAAGAAGTATAATGAATCACAACTCAAGATACAATCCAGACAAAGCTAAATTTCAAAAAGAAATGTTCAGTTATTTATGAAAATTCTTCATTTTTGAAAGACCTGTTTTTGTATAAAATAATCCTCGAAATGATGGAGTATCACTCAATTGAAAACCAAACTGCAGGCACTCCTCCTGTATCATCTATGGCATTTTTTAAATAACCATGATGCAAAGTGGATGTATTTCGCAAAATATTGGATAGATTTTCACGTACGTGCTCTGAAACGATGCAGAATACGCTTCCAATTTACTTCCGCATTCAGATATATTCCTCCCTTTTATGTGACCCTATTAAATCTTTTAGACACTTTTCTAAGCTATATCCTAATTTTGATTGTTCCCAGCCGAGCTCAGTAAAAAATTTTCATTTACCACTTTATCAAGCGCACTCATATTGTTAATATTTTCCCCGACTAAGTATTTACCCTAGTTCATGCGATGTGGCTTGGAAACTCAGTCACGATATTCTTCCCACAAATCACATTCTATATAGTTGTCATGTGACTAATATTATCAAATGTACTTTTTGCAATAAAAGTGAAACTTCCAACCACCTGTTGTTTTTTTGTCAAAATGTTTTGTCCTTGTGGAATTTGGTAGTTGGCTGGATTTTTGGCTTCCCTGGCATCCACTTAAATCTGGACAATACGGTCAACCGTTTAGAAATACTTCCAAAATTCCCCAAATTCTTCCAGTTTCAACTGGCTTTGTTGTTAATGTTTGAAGCCCATCTAGTCATCTGGTTGATCAGAAATGAGACTAAATTTGAAAACAAACTGATCAACCCTGCTACATGTAATTTTAATAGTACACTTCTTATCTCGTTTGCGTGTATGCATTTTAGTGGATCTCGAAGGTTTTTCTTTGAAATCCTTTGCAATTTGGTGTTCCTCTCCAGCATTTTGTAAAGTCGTTGATGACCGAGTAGAGCTTTTATTTGACTAACTTCTTCTTTCTCTCCTTCATTGTTTTTCCTTTATTATCTAGCTATTAAATGTTGTCAATGTTGAATATGTAATCGTTATATTCTTTGTTCATCACATGGCAACGTTTGGCTACTTTGTTTCCTTCTTGTGCAACTTTTCAGAACAATTTTTGTGATCACATGTACATTTCATGGCTACTTTGTTTCCTGTCTTTATGTGAATTCTCTGTGCAACTTTGTTCATCATATGTTGCTGCTATATATTACTTGTTTATTTCGTATACTAATTTCTGTAACAAAATTGTTATTTTTCATGATTTCATGGCATTCTTTCTTCTGTAAATATTTGTGACATATTTCAATTGATTGATATATTTAATTATTTATTCTTTTCAATGCCACAATAACTTTTTCTGTTCTCTGTAACTCATAATATGAGTAGCGTGATATGATAATTGTTAGTCTATGTCTATCTACACTGATGCACGTATTCTGTACTGTTGATATATGTTTTTTAAATAAAATTATTCAAAAGACAGTTTACAAGATATGGAGTCCAAGCGAAGGAGTATAGACATGATAGATGGATGGACAGCTGGAGAGACAACAATACTCTTGAACCCAATCAGACTGACGGGTAAAAACTGCAAATCTGACTTGCAGTACTATAACAGTGAAAGACCACCTAAATCCATTACCCATAGAAAATCACTATTCTGGAGTCGCTAAATCTCAGCCTCAAGAGCCCCCATTCCAATAATACTGTGACACACTATCCAGCTGGATACAGTTAGCCAATTTGGTACAAGATAGTAATTGACAATTGGTTCCTGTCCAATTGGGTTGTTTGACAGTAAGTTATAGCAATTTATAACCAGTACATCCTATTCATTGTAAAACAACTGCTTTGTGTAACCTCAACCTATACCCACGCACATTCAGGCAATGTTTTTCAGAGTAATACATCCTACATGGAAGGAATGAGGATATTTAAAAAAAATTCAGTTGAAAGGAAAACAACATCTAATCATCCAAACACCTCAAATTGTAACAAATATCTTATCGAATGGCCTGAGATTTCTACCAATAGATAGGGAAGTGAGAGTTATTGGATGAAACAGATCATTCATGCGATACCCGGCCTTGCATTCTACAAGGCTGATTTGATAATTAAGCCTGGTACATGTATTAGCTATTAATGTGCTGATGTGCCCAAGAATATTCAAAAATATTTTCTAGTTGTTTTTTGTTTTTGTTTTTTTATTTAAAGAAAAAATCGAAGAAAAAAAATCAGACTGAAAGTTAAAATTTAATTTAAAAATTTGCAACTGAAATATGAGGGTATGGGGTCAGGCAATGCATTGAATAAGTGTAGCATGATGTAAGCTCCTAGAATATATGAGGGTATGGGTTGGGCGAGGTTTAGTATAAGAGATAGAGGATGGGGTTCGGTGTGGGACATGCTTCAAAGGGTAGTGGATGGCTTGAGTAAGCGTAGTACGATGTAAGTTCCTGAAATATATGCATACATGGGGTTGGGCAAGGTTTACATTAGGAGATAGAGGGTGGGGCTCTGTGCACTGGGGGTGAGGACGAGTTCCTGAAGGCAGTGAATGGATTCAGCAAGTGTAGTATGATGAAAGCTCTCAAATAATTAAGTGTATGGGGTAGTGCAAGGCTTAGTTTAGAAGATAGAGGGTGCATGGGGCTCGCTCCCAGGGGGAGTGGTTTAATAAATGTAGCATGATGGGGCTCTGAGAATATATGGGCTATGGGGCTGGGCATGATTCAGTTCAGAAGAGTCTGGGGCTCTAGCTCTGCCCTCGGGCCCGGGAATACTTCTGAGGGGTGTGACTATGAAGCGGCCTGGTATCATCTGGTACCACCTGGTACCATCCGGTACCACCTGGTACTTTTTACACTGCTCTGTACACACTACAATATTCCGTTGATGTCCCATACAAATTGTGTATGTTCCATATAAACCTTGACTGATGTTTGCTGTTTTCTGGCGTGCGCTTTTAATCGCATGCACGCTCCAGCGTCAGGAATCGCACCCCCCCCAATCTTTCCTGGAAGGCTTTCTCGGTTCTACTGGCTGTTGTAATGTTGTAATTTGTTTTGCACCATCCAGTACTTTCTAGATGTTCATTAACAGACTTCTGATTTATCTTTGTAAATTTGAGCTTAAATCTGCCAGTATTCTCAGAATCATTTTTCTATTTTTTCTTTTTTTTTTCTTATATCGTCCGGTACTTCATTCACCACCCAGTACTGTAAATTTGATATTTTCCGCTGTACCGCCCGGTACGTTTTTCACCATCCGATACTTAGCTGTATTTTTTTATTTATCTTTGTAAATTTGAGCTTAAATCTGCCAGTATTCTCAGAATCATTTTTTTCTTATTTTTTTTCTTATATCGTCTGGTATTTCATTCACCATCCAGTACTGTAAATTTGATCATTTTCTCTGTACCGCCCGGTACGTTTTTCACCATCTGATGCTTTTCAGATGTTCGATACAAGATTTATTATGTTACTTATCCTTTCCTGCTTAAATGTGTGTGTTACCATCCGGTACTTTATACACCACCCCGTTCTCCATCGGATGCAAGATTGTATCAACATCTAAAAAGTATCGGATGATGAAAAATGTTAAAGTACCGGGCTTTAAGCTCAAATTCACAGGAAAAGGTAAATACAAAGTCTGATAGCGAACATCTAGAAAGTACCTAATGGGGCAAAACAAATGACAACATGACAACAGCCAGTAGTATCGAGGAAGCCGGATGATTCCAGACCAGAAGGTGAAGCTTCCATGCGATTCAATGGGCACAACAGAAATCGGCAAATATCAGTTACATGGGACATACACAATTTTGTATGCGACACAAAAGGAGTATTGTAGGGTGTACCGGGCAGTGTAAAAAGTACAGGGTGGTACCAGATGGTACTGGACGCTTTTCAGTCACACCCCTCGGAAGTATCCCCCATCATGCCATCTCCAGGGCACAGCTAGAGCCCCAGTCTCCTTGACTGAATCATACCCGACCCCATCCTGCTACATTTATTAAACTCATTCACCACCCTTATTAATGCTTCTGAGGGTAGTGGGTAAATTGAATAAGTGTAGCATAATGTAGCCTTCCACAATACACAGAGTGCGAGTTCAGGCTAAGCTTAGTTTCGGTGATATATGCCCCGGGGGTGGGGACATGCTCCTGAGTGTACCTCTAATGAATGGATTCAACAAGTGTAGCATGATGTTCCCAGAATATATGAGGGTATAAGGTTGGGCAAGGCTTAGTTTAGGAAACGGAGGTTGAGGCCCGGTGCCCCAGGAGGTGAAGACATGCTCCTGAGGGTAGTGGATGGGCTGTTTAGGTGTAGCATAGTAGAGGCTCCCAGAATATCTAAGGTTATGGGGTCAGGCGAGGCTTAGTTCCGGAGATGGGGGGTGGGGTTTAGTGCCACAGGGGTGGAGATATGCTCCCGAGGGAAGCTGTGAACAGAAACAAATTCTAATACTTTGACATTTTTGCTTTATTTTTTCCGGACAGGGACACACACAGACATTTAGATTCTTATATAGAGCTAAAGCCATGGGATTAATAAAATTGTCTGAATATGTACAGTGCAAATCATTTACACCTGTTCATTATTGGGATGCTCTACAACATGTTGGCAAATGAAAGTGTCCTCCAGGCCTAAGTTTCAGGTCCTCCAGGTCTAAGGTTCAGGTCCTCTCGTCCTAAGTTTCAGGTCCTCCAGGCCTAAGTTTCAGGTCTTCCAGGTCTAAGCTTCAGGTCCTGCAGATCTAAGTTTCAGGTCCTCCAGGTCTTAAGTTTCAGGTCCTCCAGGTCTAAGTTTCAGGTCCTGCAGGCCTAAGTTTCAGGTCCTTCAGGTCTAAAGTGAGGTATTAGACACTAATTTATACAGCACAAATTGACATACAGCACAACTTGGATCGTCTCTCTGTTTTACTATTGATCAGCTCGTTTCAAAGTTTGGTACCAATCCACAACCTAGTTTATGGAGATATCACACAGACAAGAAAATTTAACAGATGGATAGATGGACAGGACAGAAACCATCATCACAATATATGACCTTGTCTATTGATGGGCATATGGAAAAATTTTGATGGACAGATATATAAAGCTCAATTTCAAATTATATGTTTTCGTAGGAATTTACTAATTATAAATCTCTTACATAAGCCAAGCAAGCCAGAGTAATAATACAGTTGTCTCCCTTCTACCATATTCGAAAAATTGTATAGCCCATGATATTATATGATATTTACCGGGCTTCAAATGGGCACTCGATGATACATGTACTCAAGAATACTCAATTCGACAGAGTTTATCAATGACACAATACCAAGGGTTATCAAACTAGTTGGTCAAGTGAATACGTTTTCTGTTAACATGGTCAAAGAATACAAGTCAAAGATGATGAGTACTTTTAAATGTTTAAGAGTTTATTTTCATGGACTGAGCAGAGATAGCACAATATATATGTATGGATTGCACGGGTCAAACAAAATTGGTAAAACAACATGTTAACAATGATATCTTATAATACATGTTAGTATACAACAATAGAACAAAGCTAAACATAATAAAACTGAACACAAACTGAAATGTTGAGATATGAGTGCAGATATATGCACTGGTATCATACCACTTTGATAGAAGTGAAGAAGTGTGAACTTTACAAGCCTACATTATCACAAGTATTTGGTGAAGTGTCACTCGGGAACTCATACTATGGAATTTTTCAACATTTCAACAAGGTCTTATATAATCATGTTAATATTTTTGTGTGTTTATAAAATAATTATTTCAAGATAAAAATTAATATGTCGACTAGGTACATTTATAATTTGACATAAACATGTTCTTAAAGGTTTTGGCGACAACTGTTAATGCCAAACTAATTAAAATGAGAAAGTTAAACTTGTATTTATCATGCATGGGTTCACACATTCTCCCATTGTCAGATTCTATAACCTCTAAAACTTGTACTTGTAAAGCTCGGCGCACACGAGAGCCATC
Source organism: Hanleya hanleyi (assembly GCA_036873755.1). Lineage (NCBI taxonomy): Eukaryota > Metazoa > Mollusca > Polyplacophora > Lepidopleurida > Hanleyidae > Hanleya > Hanleya hanleyi. The sequence goes on from JAVTVY010055350.1 coordinate 15,368, forward strand.
AGCTGAGCTACCGGCCTCAATTACCTGTCAGCTCAGCGGCTAACTCTCGTATGATTTCAGCGCACACGGTGAGCAAAAGGATCATCAGTTTTCCGTAGAACACCGTCTTCGAGATCATTTTTGAACAGCCATATAAATCATGTGAATTCGAGATACGTTTCTATTGGCTGATCAAATAAAAATGCTGAGCTGTTGGCTTGCGTTCGTCGCACACGCTGAGGATTTGGCCTCGCGAGGCGAAATTATCAAACAAGTTTGATATTTTTCTGAGGCCAAAAACTCACCAAAAACTGCCCGCACATGAGAGCTAGCCATTGAGCTGACGGGCAATTGAGACCGTTAGCTCAGCTGATAGCTCTGGTGTGCGCCAGGCTTTAGCGCCCTCTGCATTGAGCCCTTTGAACAACCTGATGCACAGGGGCATCAGTCTGTAACATCCCCAGTCCAATGGACGATGACTGACTGAGAGCCATGTACACAAATGCTGAGCACCACGTGGTAAAACCCACTGCGATGAGAGGGTACATCTGACAGTATAGGTATACAATCTGATGTAAATGAGAATGGAGATGAACAATATTTTTGATAAGACTCAGCATAAGTATTACAAAAGCAGGCCAAGAAACACCATACGTCATGTTAGTAAACATGAGAAAAATACGCATTTCAATTCGCATATACAGGCTAGGTTTATTGTTTGCATTTCAACTTCCAGAACTGCAATTTCCATGTGACACATTTGAAAAGAGAAATATAATTATATTAATTTTGCAATATATGAATAATAATTTCACCTAGATGAATTGTTGGCATTAGCATTTCTTCATACATGCATCTTTAAACTCAGAACAGTCAACTCGTAAAGCTACTGATGCCAAATGGAGAAAAACAACAGCCTGAAGTTTAACTTAGATGTAACATGTATTCATACAATTACAAACTAAATAGTTCTCAGCTGGATAATCAGTATGTATACAAAATACTTATTAGCTGACATAGATAAACAGGCTCCTTCAGAAACATTCCTGGTCATTAAATCTATTTGACCTAATCTCTTGTAAGTTAGTTGGGACAAAACCAAATAAGTATGTTGAAGCGGACAATCAGTAGTTTTAACAGCAGTATTTTCTGATGATTTAACCATTTTGGGAACAGTCATATGTTACATATGCTAGATGGATAGCATCTTCACCAGCCAAGTCAACAACATCGGAAAGCTCTCTACATCAATGTACAGAGCAATGTGATGTACGACGTCGACTTGGCTAGAGAAGATGCATGGATATCAGATTTGTTTTCACTCTTCCTTCAGGTTTCTTGTGCAAACTGTAACCCAGCGTTGTTTGACAATATTAATGGAAAGAAATTGCCTGCATTAAAAAAAGAGATTTCCAGAAATAATTGGATTTCCAGGAAGTTTGAGATTTCAAAATTACTTGAACTGAAACATTATATACATCGATGAAGTATGAAAGTCAGACTGTGGCTTGGGAGTTATTTTTGGTATAGAGTAAATGTATAAAGGCCTACCTTTAAACAAAAACAAAAAAAAACACCATGACACAGTTTGTATCTATATTTTCTATCACAACCTTAACTGTTCACTGCAGAACACACTGGACATACAACAAATACACATACTTGAGCTAATCAAACAGCAAGAATAACAATACACCTTTGAGCTATATCAACAACAATGACAAGCAACATATGCCAGAATTTCAAAACACTATTTTCTGTCCTCAGGCCAAAAAGTTAGGTGATGACTTGGGTAATTCTGTGTAAATAGCAGCTGTAAAGGCATAGGATATTATGCTCAAAAAAGATAATGAACAGACATTGAAGGTTGAAACTTTTTTTTCCACTTTTTATATTGAGTTTGCATAATCCTAGGTGTAAAGGATCATGGGCAAATCCAATATGGCAGCAACTTTTACATTTTTTGCTTCGAATGGCAGGAAAGTATTTTATTTCACCTATATTAATCATCCTCTACCATACTGAGCATTTTTTGTGTCAATATTTGCACACAAAAAAACCTTGTTGATAAAAATGAATGTCAACAGAGTGGTCATCTTGGATTTTTTTTACATTTTCTGGTACAGTTTGTCACAGTGACTCAAAAATATAGTGTGATAAGTTTCAGTATATTTGTCGAACGATAACTCTAACACAGGTGAACTGCAAAGGTCACTGAACATATCCCAGAAGATGTTTGCTGTGTTTATTTCTGAGTGTTTTTATGATATCACAATACATAACTTTGTTTACAGGTGATGTGATGGATAAAAACAAAATACAAATCAGAGAATCTGAGATTGCTTGGATGTATGCTACGCCCCTCGCCCCTTTCTGGGCTGTGGGGTAAAAGAATGACAGTGCACACATCTATATCACAATTATCATTTGCCAGGTATCATTTCGAAGTTGTTCATCAAATAGTAATTTTAGAGGATGCATAATAAAAGCATAGGACAAACAGGAAACATTTGAGAACATATCTTCTGTGATTTCCTTTCAAAACATGAGGCTGCACCTAAAAGGTGCTTTGACCCCTCAGCACAATATGTCCAGCGAATAACAGGTTGACATAAAAATCTGCTGAATTCTGTCAAATTTATTTACCCACATATGTATTAATGTTGATTCAAGAGAATACTCAACGATTAGTACTTGCTAGTACCGGCTTCAGTCATCAATCCTGTGAAGGGATATCGATCCAAGACTGTGTGGATCGATACCTCAAGAAAAGTTAGTAAAGATCTGGTGAATAGTTCTTCATAGATGAAGATCTATTCCAGGGAAGAGTCGAGTGTGTGTGTGTAGTACTCAACATTATTTCAGTCATATGCCGGAGGTGCTAGAATTTGTTAGGCGACGAAACCAGGCAAAGCCCGGAGGAAACCCTCGACCATCTATTGGTTCCTGGCGGACAATCACACTTATGGCTTGAGAAAAAGTTGGAGCAGAGCTAGGAATGAAACCGACGACCAGAGAGGTGAGCAAAGCTCGCGAACCACGTGGTAACGGAGGCCCCAAGAAAGAATCTGAGCTATATGTCAATGGTAAGTAAGGTTAATTCCGAACAAGAACAGAGGATGACATCTTACTGTATTATTGTTTTGGGTGAACAGCCATCCACACAGCTTTATGGTATGAGTAGTACATCTCATGAACACCAGCTTTTATTTCTGAAGGCTGAAAGTTGGTGAAAATCTGATCTACAGTTGTCCGTAGGTCTGTTGTTGGAGAATTAATGACTGAATGAAGGCCATGTTGTTGGAAGAAAAGATTAACCATGGCGATTTGGGTGGAGTTGGAGAAGTCAATGTTAAAATCACCCAGTACAACAATGTTATCACCAGCAGCACTGTTTAATGGTCCAGAAATGGCTTCTAGGAGACGGGCATTAGGTAGTGTTGGGGGTTTGTAAACAGCTATCATTTTAACTGGAGTACCATCTGTTAGATATGATGAGCAAGTGAGTACTTCTGTGCCTCCACTGTTGTTAATGATTGGGGTCTCAGAAAGTCTGGATGGTTTATAATAGGGGATATTAAACACCTTTACTAAGGCTGTATCAGTTAAGTAGTAAATAGTAATCCAGGGTCGTAATAAACTGGAATAACACGAAATAAACATAATAGTGCACATCTGTCCATAACTCTGTAAAGAAATGACGTAACACGAAATAAACATGACGGTGCACATCTCTGGGTTACTAGGGATATTCACTGTGAGTATCAGAGCTGTCAGTCAAATTGTAACTGAGATCTAGCCCGGACAAAAGTTAGTGACGGAAAATTTCAAAGGGCCATAACTCTGTACAGAAATGACGTAACACGAAATAAACATGACAGTGCACATCTCTGGGATACTAGGGATATTCACTGTGAGTATCAGAGCTGTCAGTCAAACAATAACTGAGATCTGGCCCGGACAAAAGTTAGTGACGGAAAATTTCAAAGGGCCATAACTCTGTTAAGAAATGACGTAACAAGAAATAAACATGACAGTGCACATGTCTGGGATACTAGGGATATTCACTGTGAGTATCAGAGCTGTCGGTCAAATAGTAACTGAGATCTAGCCCGGACAAAAGTTAGTGACACAAAATTTCAAAGGGCCATAACTCTGTAAAGAAATGACGTAACGCGAAATAAACATGACAGTGCACATGTCTGGGATACTAGGGATATTCACTGTGAGTATCAGAGCTGTCAGTCAAATAGTACCTGAGATCTAGCCCGGACAAAAGTTAGTGAAGCGAAATTTCAAAGGGCCATAACTCTGTAAAGAAATGACGTAACACGGAATAAACATGACAGTGCACATCTCTGGGATACTAGGGATATTCACTGTGAGTATCAGAACTGTCAGTCAAATAGTAACTGAGATCTAGCCCGGACAAAAAATTGTTGACAGACGGCCGGCCGGCCGACCAGACGTACATGCCGATTGCAAGACCCCGCAGCCCGATGGGCTGAGGGGTAATATGTACAATACATATTTTGTCTTTGCATGTACATGAATGATAAGATATTTATGCATGTTTCCAAACATTACAATTAACTGTTCAGGTATTCACTGCAAAGTAAAACTGATACCTGTAGCTTCATTTGGATATTTTCAACCCATTTCTTTTCAATGTATAATATAATGATACATACTGTGTCATGCCATAATTTCAATTCTGTCAGAAAGAACATGTTTTCTTTCATAGTTTTGTTTCACAACCCATGCCTGACGAATATCATTTTACATAAAAGTGTCCTGCTTACTGCAAATTCTAGTCATGTTAGACAAATCAGATAAGGGGAAACAACTCTGTAAAGATTTTGGCTTAATAGCACATAACATAGCACCATAAAACTACAGTATTACTACTACTACAAGGTTGTAGGACAAAAGGATGACGAATATACAGGTGTAGCAGTACCAGTATCATTTTTCTTGGAAAACAATTGTTGCGAGCAGCATCACATGTATATATATTGCATAACATTAATTTAAATTATAACATACAGGTAATTCCCCTTATATTTCAATCACAGGAAGTCCAATGTCCGATCAAAAAACTCTGTGGAGGTGATCAAAAGTATTAGAACAAGAAGTTAATAAATTGTCTAAAATCATGCAAATAATTCTTTATTTCTTAGTTATTTTAATGATTTTGGAAGATGATAAAATTGATTAGAACAAGAAGTTGACCAAATGGTTCAAACTCATGGCGATCATCCATCATTTCTTTGTTATTTCAATGATTTTAGAGGGTTCTGAGCTGACCTACTTTTGATGAAAATCTGACCTACTTAGGTGACCTATAACATTACGCTTGGACCCCCAAGTCATCTAGGTGACCTATAACATTATGCTTGGACCCCCAAGTCATCTTCCTCACCCTAGTTCGTAGGTCCTGTGACGTTAGTCACACTACTCATGTTTATTAGAAAAAGAAGTTGACAAAATGGTTCAAACTCGTGGGATCATCCATCATTTCTTTGTTATTTCAATGATTTTAGAGGGTGATCAAAGTTATTACAACAGCTGATTGAGTTTTGTCACCAAAATTGGGAGTGTTTGAATTTTGACAGGGGGAATAAGGGATTATCATAAGCTTTGTGCCTTCATCAGTATATTATAGCCATGATCATAGTTTGATCGGCTGCATTGAGTTTAATATAAGTTGCAGACATAATCTTGCCATTCCAACACAGTGAAGTAGTGCATGCAGCAACCACACCTCCTATGTGTACAGCTAAATGTAATTTCAGAGTTTGCTGGGTAGCATTGTTGTTGATGAATGGACGAAATGAATGATAGTTGAGAGGGCAAGGTGTAAAAGCCAGACAGTTTTAGTCTTTGGAATACACATCTTTGAGCTACCTTGTCTATTGGTTGCAGCTATGTATGCAACTTCAATGTCGGGCAGCCAAATGATACCTGGATACCACATTGTAATATGTAGCAGGTTCTACCCATCACAGAAGACAATAATATATGCATCAAATTTCAGACTATGTAGTATATTGTACATGTATTCTCTGGAATATTATGCAAATTCTTCCAAAAGTATAGACAGGAAGAAAAAATCCAGAGATCAGGGGTAGTAAAGAAAGTGGGACGGAATAAACTATTATGCTAAACATACCTGTAAGAGAGAGAGTATAGTTTGTGTAATGGTAAAACTGTATATGTATCAAACAAGGATAGTAAACAGTAAAAGGTCATATTTACAAGATATCATACCCAGAACCGGAGCTCTGAATGTATACATGTACAATAATACAACATAATTAATCAGTTATGCTATTTAACAACAATACTGTTAAAATTGACAAAGAAGCTACGAGAACAATTTAATTTTCTAAGAATAAATATGAAGTATAACCATGATAACATGATGCTTTATCCATTAGTAAGTAGCCAATCAGAGGCCCTATTTCCAGACCAGCACTGGTACTGTACTTCTGGTTCATATAATAAAATGTATCTCTATTGTGCAAGTCTCCAATCTACCTTTTGTACATTGTTGCAGAACAAAGAAAAACCTGTCTGTGGAATGACCCTATGACTTCAGCTGATCAACTGGGTGATAATTTCAATTTGCCCTATATTATAATCTGATCAACTGGGTGATAATTTCAATTTGCCCTATATTATAATCTGATCAACTGGGTGATAATTTCAATTTGCCCTATATTATAATCTGATCAACTGGGTGATAATTTCAATTTGCCCTATATTATAATCTGATCAACTGGGTGATAATTTCAATTTGCCCTATATTATAATCTGATCAACTGGGTGATAATTTCAATTTGCCCTATATTATAATCTGATCAACTGGGTGATAATTTCAATTTGCCCTATATTATAATCTGATCAACTGGGTGATAATTTCAATTTGCCCTATATTTTAATCCAAGAGAATATATTGAACTGGTGATAGCTGGTAATGTTTGCCAATATTCTAAATATAATGACACATTCTTTGCATACTGGGAAAATTTAGTACATATGTATTAAATTACGTCAGTTATCACAAGTTCCCGATTGATATTCTCCTGGGTTAAAAGATAGGGCAAAGTGAATTACGAACCAGAGGCAATCAGCTGAAGTCTCGGTCACTGAACAGACAGGCTCTTCTTTGTTCTCTCAATAATGTGCAAATGCGGATTAGAACTACATGTATTGTCTGTTTCTCTGAGAATCTCTCATGAATATAGTCCATTCAGAAGCACAGAAAAAAGCAAATGAAAATTGTTGAGTATTTCAATTCAAAAATGATCATTGAAAATCGCAACAGCTACACATTATAAAATGTTCATAGACATACGATTCTAAATCTCAGGGACCTCATTGTAAAATGATTATATTTTAAATAGAAACTACAAAATAAATGTCAATACAGTCAAATAATAGAAGTCAAAGGATTCAAACATGTTAAAACATGGACACAATATGGGAGAATATTTGTAGAGATCTCCAATGCTAAAGGTAATAAAGTCAAGCAGTCAAATTTTCAAGCAGCACAGGTGCCTGATGGGCCTTTTCTTTAAAAATAATATACAAGTTGCACTCAAGAACATTTAACCACATGCTATTCCTAATGTATGATAAACTGTTCTAGCTGATATGTATGTATTACACATAAGAAATGTACAGGTAATTGTTCCACCAGTACCTCTACATTAACAGGACTGATACTGGTGATCACAATCATTCAGTGACATATACATGTATTTATATGTTAACATGGAACTATTTACAATATTTCATTATTATGCTTTCCATACAAATTCTTATCAATTTACAGCTACCAATCATGAGCTATATGATGCTATATAAGCCAGATATACTACATTTACATGACAATACTGGCAGAAGACTGGTATAACTGGTCCATATCAACGTCAATTTGGCATATATGTGGTATCCAGGAATTGTTCATGCCATTCTAGTCCGAATTTCAGGAACACTCACTTCCGCAGGCCTTTGTAGACCTACCCCCCTTCCCCCCCCCCCTCCCACCACCACCAAACAACAGCACATGTTGTGCTGACCTTTCTGGCACCACATCGTGAAATAAACTTATTATTCCTGTAATTCAATCATTATCCAGAACTACTCGATGGATTTTCTTGAAATTTCTGAACACAAATTATCCCTAGATACCAGTCTGATTAAAATAAGACCTATCATGCCACTCCACTCAGTAACGGAGCGACATGATAGGTCTTACTTTCATCTGACTGCCCTAGATACAATACTAAATTCCATGACTGTGAGAATAATTTGCATGAATTTACAAATCCATGAAGTGGCATTTACAAATCCATGAAGTGGCATTTACTAATCCATGAGATGGCATTTACTAATCCATGAAATGTGAAACCGAGAGTATAAAATGCATGCCAACATTAGAGAACAGGGCCCTTCGTAGATATTTTCAAGTTCCCAATGTCATGTCAACCACATGTGCCCTAATAATATAAATTCGGCTACCTACCCACATATACATACATGTGTACATATTCTACAATCCAGTGTATATGTCATGGAACTATGAATACTTCAGTAAAACAGACAACTTAATTCAAGCTGTGGAGTGAACATTCTGTACAAATACAATGCCGTCACACATACCTGTCACATGTGAATTTTATCATATTTTTTTCATTATTATATTAATTATATCATATTTTTCATGTTATATATCATTCTTATCATATTTATATCATACCATATTATATATTGCATTGTTTACATCTAGCACATGTACGTGTATAAAGGAGGTCTATGAACAAAAACAACATGTTAATATAATAATGGGAATTTTTATGATGTTATACTTTTTTATTGGCCCTATGATAAATACATGTAGTTAGCAGCCCGACATAGTCATTAGTGACCCAAGGGCTGCTAATGTCCATGGTGTGCTGCTAATTATTAATCGAGAGCTAATAAAAAAAAATATAACGGGTTATATATCATTCTTATCATATTTATATCATACCATATTATATATTGCATTGTTTACATCTAGCACATGTACGTGTATAAAGGAGGTCTATGAACAAAAACAACATGTTAATATAATAATGGGAATTTTTATGATGTTATACTTTTTTATTGGCCCTATGATAAATACATGTAGTTAGCAGCCCGACATAGTCATTAGTGACCCAAGGGCTGCTAATGTCCATGGTGTGCTGCTAATTATTAATCGAGAGCTAATAAAAAAAAATATAACGTCATGACAAAATCATGTTATTATGATTATTACCAGTTCAAAATTGTTTTTCATTAAGTTTGCTCAATTGAGAATGTGAATGCGAGCTATTTTACATGTCCATTCTCATTTGTTTGTCCTATTCTTCATGTCATCTGCCAAAGAAATCACAGAGCTGATGTCACATATGTATTTAGAAGGTCAGCTGTCAGCTTCTCAACATCGGCCCTCTGTCCACCATCTGTTATGAAGTTCTGAGATTATTCAAAAGGTGGGACATCCAACAGAGAATCTAGAAACTGGTAATAATGGGCCGATGGCTTCCCCTTGGGATATGAACTTACTCCAGTTTGATACAGCTAAAAACATTCGGAATACATTGGCTAGGTAGGCTTTGTCATAGAGGAAGGGGGGGGGGGGAGGAGGTTAGGCTAAGGTGGACACCATACTGTCATAAAAGTATAGTCCAAATAGCCTAGAATTTACCACTCAAGTTTAATCCAAAGAATTGTCTTTCTTTCAGAGATGTTACGACACAGGCAAGCTAATAATGGACGGACAGAGAGACCGATGTATAGGACAAAATATCCTCAGGTTAGTAAAGAGAGCCGCAGACAGGCTAGAATATTACACTGTGCAGCAACTTTTTTTTCAGGATAAACCAAAATATTTGATAACATCTCATGTAGACTGCTCCTATGCAAATGATTCTTTAGTATGTGATTTCTATATACACTGATGAAATATGTACAATGTTTTCATGTGCGAAGTTTTCCATATCTACACAGTCTGGTGTAACAATTATATACATCCTATGAAGTATGACACCATATTAAGCTATGATACATCATATGCTCTATGTATGTGCATGCTATGCTTGTATGCTATTGTTGATAATTTAAAATATCCGTACCGGTATCTAGTCTTCACTCATTTTCTCCTATTCTTTCATATTAAGTTTAGTGAAGACTTTAGTTCTCTCCCCCTTAAGCAACTAACAGTTCATTATAATGTTCAATGACTTGCCGCTTCCCTCCTTCCCATCCCGCTCCCCCACCAAATAAACGGTCTGGATATATATTTCAGCTCCAGTTTTTACCCCTCAGCCATAATTTGCAGACTCAAAATGAATGACAGAACCGTTTTCTCTGATTGGATAAAACCTTGGCAGCCATTTTTAATTTATGTAAAATCATTGATAATCTATATATCCTTTGATACTGTTCAAGTGTTCAGTATGATACTTGGTATGCATCATCGATACATTAAGAGACAAGTAATGACTGCTGATTTCTCTGATTGGACGGAAACCTTAGGGGCCATTTCTAATTGCAAAATTTTTGATAATCTGTGTATTTGTCACTAATTGACTGCTTGGTGTTCCTGACATCTTCAAAGTAGTATGGTTCAAATTGAGTGTATTATGAATGGCTGGTGCGCAGAGCCAAGGGGTTTTCAGATATGCAGCTTCGTATTTATTTATTTTTTTTGCGATTGTTGGCCATCTAAAATCATGTATGGAAGATTCTCTCGATCAGATTTACCCCACCACATACATACATACATGTGCCAGTCAGAAAATATTTGTTTGAGTTTTAATGGATTTCTACTAGAAACTTTGGGTAATTTGGAATTGTCGGGATTCATAACACTGTGAATCAATGCATGGTGCTATAACATTAAATCCTAGGTTTGGAGCTACATATGTAAATATGACCATAAATAAAAATCGTGTAGATCAACATTCATATGTACATTGACTCAATCAATCCATCCTACACATACATAAATAAAATGTTCCGATTTTGTGGAACCAAGAACACACGGCTATCATCATATTGATACATGTAGATCCCATAATCCTGGGCATCAATTTTTAGCGGATGCTAAAAATTGATCCGGAATCCTACACCTCCCAATCCTACATAACACCATTTATGTTATCTATTGTTAACATTTTTTTATTTTTTTTTTACTTTCACAAAATTTTCACCTTAACTATCACAGGAAATTCCAATCAGGAAGTGGTTGATTGGCTTGCTATGATCACCATCATCGAGGAAACGGTTAGTCCAATCAGGAAGTAGTTGATTTGGTTGCCATGGTCACAGCTCTCGAGCACACTGAAATCCATTGATTCAGCTTGCCATGGACATTTCATCGAGACAACGATAATCAAATCATGAAGGTCAGTTCAGTTGCCATGGTCACTTTCGTCAAGCACATTCAAATCAGGAAGTGGTTGTTTTGGTTGCCTTAGTCACCAATGTCAAGCACATTCAAATCGGAAAGTGGTTGATTTGGTTGCCATAGCCACTGATATCACGCACATTCAAATCGGAAAGTGGTTGATTTGGTTGCCATAGCCACGAGTGGTTGTCATGATGACCAATGACAGATTGAGGAAATCAGGTTAGGTGTTAGTAAAATGGGTGGAGATACCTTTACCAAACTTCACACTTCTTTGAAGGATTCATCTCACTGTCAGCTGGGCAGTTGAAGCTGTCGGCAAAATCTCGAGAATTTGACAAAGTCCCAATGACCCTACAAACAAAGAAGAAGAAGGCTGATTGATTTATTACAGCATTTACCACATATTTGGATCAATTTCTTCAGAGAAGTGAAGTCGCATATGGACAGGATGGTATAGAAGATAAAGCTTGACTGGTGGGAGAGGAAGGGGTGGATAGTCACAAGGTTAAAACTGCTGGAAATTATGTTATGTAATATATGGGATGCCACATAGTATGAAATTAATTGAAAACATCAGAAACATACCTGAATTCTGCTGGACTATGAGGGTCACTGAGTAACTCCAGGTGTGATATCTGTTTAGTAGATGAAGTGCACCATACCTGTTGAACAAAGAAGGTAGACATTAAAAAACTTAAGAAAACAATCACAACACTAATGAAAGCTTGTGTGAAACATGGAAGAAGAGTATTTCCCCCGGATGGCTCAACATGGTGGATCTAGGTAGATCTGCTTCAACAGGATGGGCCTGGGTCAATCTGACTAACCAAGGTGGTTCTGGTTCAACAGGGTGGACTAATGTGGACCAGCTTTAACATGGTGGACCAGGGTGGTTCTGACTAACCAAGGTGGTTCTGGCTCAACATTGTGGACCAAGATGGTTCTGGTTTAACATGGTAGTCAAGGATGGATCTGACTAACCAGGGTGAATCTGACTAAACATGGTGGACCAATGTGAATCTGGTTTAACATGCTATACCAGACTGAATCTGACTGGGGTGTTTCTGGCCCAACATGGTGGGCCACGTTGGACCTGGTATAACATGGTGGGTCAGGGCGGATCCGACCTACCAAGGTGGTTTTAGTTCAGCATGGTAGACCATGGTGGATCTGCTTCAACATGGTGGACCTGGGTCGATCTGACTAACCAAGGTGGTTCTGGCTGATCATGGTGGACTAATGTGGACCTGGTTTAACATGGTGGGCCAGGGTGGTTCTGACTAACCAAGGTGGTTCTGGCTCAACATGGTGGACCAAGATGATTCTGGTTTAACCTGACAGACCAGGATGGATCTGACTAACCAAAATGGTTCTGGCTCAACATAGCTGGACCAAGGTGGATCTGGTTTAACATAGTAGACCACATCTTCACCACGTCAATGTTTCTATTTGTGAGCCAAAGGCGAACCCTTGACCAACTTGCATAGCAGACCACATTCCACCCACATTCCAGTTACATGACCTAGAAAAACTGTGCTGATGGTAAAATACGTTCAGGTTTTACTTTCGCTGCTAAACTATTCGCTCATACCAAATGTAAAATATTTAATCCAAGCATGCATAACAATAAAATATTAATGGATAGACCAGTGAAATTTTATAGAAATCTGTGCGTTTCAACCCAATTTAAGTCTTTCAGTGGGAAGGTGAGGTCGGATACACAGACATCGCAGACCGCCTTTAAAGTTTCATTGTTTCCTACATTTGCCTGGCTTGTTGCATGTTTGATGGTAGATGAATGGATTTATTTTCTCTTCAAATAGATTCTGTTTTAAACTATGTTCCTTTATATTTATTAATAATGTTCATGGTTGTTGAAAAGGTGCATGTTCATCTGCCACCGATTATCGCACAAGATATGGTGTTTTCGAATCTGTTGTCATGGTCGCCATGGTCGCGGTACTTAAGTCATCTGATTGGTCAATATGTGCAGGATGTTGCTTTTTTCTGATTGGCTGACATCTACCGCTGTGTTGTCGCTGATCCCGATGCATTGCCCAAGCGTACCAGGGGCTATATCTAGGATAGAGATACCCCTGGTTTTAGCGAGGATGAGTAGACCAGGGTGGATCTGACTAACCAAGGTGGTTCTGGCTCAAGATGGAGGACAAGGTGGATAGGTGGATATGACTAACCAATGCGAGGAAGGGTGAATCTGACTATTAAGGTGATTCTGGCTCAACATGGTGGACCACAGTGGATCTGGTTTAACATAGTGGGCAAGGGTAGATCTGAATAACAGAGGTGATCACGGCTCAACATGGTGAACCATTATGGATCTGATTTAACATGGTGAACCAGGGTGGATCTGACTAACCAAGGTGGTTCTGACTCAACATGGTGAACCATTATGGATCTGATTCAACATGGTGAACCAGGGTGGATCTGACTAACCAAGGTGGTTCTGACTCAACATGGTGAACCATTATGGATCTGATTCAACATGGTGAACCAGGGTGGATCTGACTAACCAAGGTGGTTCTGACTCAACATGGTGAACCATTATGGATCTGATTCAACATGGTGAACCAGGGTGGATCTGACTAACCAAGGTGGTTCTGACTCAACATGGTGGACAATGGTGGATGAGACTGAACATGGTGGACGAATGTGGATCTGGTTTAACATCATGGACCAGGGTGAATCTGACTGAACCAAGGTGCTTCTGGAAGTTGGATCAGACTGACCTGTGAGAAGCCCAAGAAGAAGAGTTGTTCATTGGTCAGATTGAGAGCTGGCAATGGCATCTCTTCACCATGATTCGTCACCCAGTCTTTGTAAGCCTGGAATGAAACACACTAAAAGATGACATCACATCTAACTGGTCATAAAGCCAGTTTGAAATAGACATGATAGATGACAGAAAGTGCAACTCCCCACAGAGAAATAATGGAATGATTTAATTTACTGCAACTATGTATAGTGAAACCTATCACCATACATGAAAGCACATGATTCAGATCTGGGAGTTTTAATAGCTCAGTTCAGTCCAATTTACATGTACAACTGTTGGTCATCGGATAAAGGTGTCGATAAACTACAGGCAACAATATTAAGGGTTGGATTACACAACCAAGAATTGACCAAAACTGAAATTAGCTCATAGTTCACTCTTTATATAGAGTACAGATTTATATCCTAGGCATTTTTAGGCACATATTACTCACATGGAATGAGGCTTTTAGTCCACCATTGTCTGCGATATTCTCACCCAATGTCTGCTTACCATTCACCTGAAATTGTCAAATAACAATGAGTGAGTGAGTGAGTGAGTGAGTATATGATGTAACGTCCCCCTTCAGTCATATCATGACAAATCGTTCAGTCCTATCACGACGTTTGGATCCTATTACTTTTTACACATGGGTTTCATTAACAATTGAAGTAGCCATCTATGTATTGGTCAGGAACAGTCATTTACTGTTGGAATTTGTATTGAGTGTGTGTAATATCAGAATAGCCGACTACAGATAGGTCAACCGTTGTCTGAACTCCGGTGCCTACTTCTCCTTACTGAAAACATCGAGTTAGTCACCCTTTACGACAAGCTGCCTGAGGAACCGAGACCCTTAAGTTCTTAGCATGACTTGTGGTGTCCCATGTCAATCCCCAGCATTCCCATGGGGCCAATTAACAATGAAGTCTTTATGTTCTCCATTGATGGTATACTTGTAGTACTGATCTACAGGCTATACTCACATGTTCTCCATTGATGGTATACTTGGAGTACTGATCTCTAGGCTATACTCACATGTTCTCCATTGATGGTATACTTGTAGGACTGGTCTACAGGCATACTCACATGTTCTCCATTGATGGTATACTTGGAGGACTGGTCTACAGGCTATACTCACATGTTCTCCATTGGTGATATACTTGGAATACTTTACAGGCTATACTCACCATGTTCTCCATTGATGGTATACTTGGAGGACTGGTCTACAGGCTCAGGGGTTTTTCTAGACACTTTTTTCATCGTGGTAACCACGATGAAAAACAATTACAAATTGAGTTTTTGCAAAATTTGGTAAATTGAGTTTTATTGCCGAAAATTGAGTTTTCTAAAATTTTGAGAATTTATGCGCCTACGAAATAAATTGAGTTTCTGAGAAATCTAAACTGAGTTTCGTCGTCTGTTATCCCGTCCCCCTCCCCCAAAACCCCCGCGAGAAAGAAAAAAAAAACGTGTGACCAGCCACGCCACTCGAGTCGAGATAAGCACTCAGGATTTGTAACTGATGTGCAGACAGATAACTTGTGTACCTTTATTATTCAATTGTATAGCTCCGATAAGGACGTCTGGTCTTGAACTGTTCTCATTTCAGTCGTATAGGTCCGATAAAGACATTGTCCTGAACGTTTCTCATTTCAAAGCAAATTGTTCGGCGACGTTTTGGACGATCGAACTAGTCCGCCATTTTGATATTTCAAAGGTACGTCCCCTCTTTTTAGTCCACTCGGGAACCACTGCTGTCATACTGCTGTGGCTTATGAGTCTGGTCTCCGAGACACGCTGTCCGTCAATCTCCGGGTTTTTCGGTTAAGTTCGGAACGAAGACAACAGGCAAGCATTTTCTCTCTCAGTCAACATTTCACTTGGATGCGTGTGACGTTGAAAGACGTTTCCCCAGAAACAAGAAACGAACAAAACAGACATTCCCCAAAATACAGCTGATGTACCATTT
>JAVTVY010055351.1:0-30859 GCA_036873755.1 Hanleya hanleyi
TAGGCCGACCTAATAGGCCGGCGAAGCCGGCCTTAGGTCGGGCTTATTGGTAAGAAATCCAGACAACAACAACAACAACAATTCACACATACTGACGAACCCACCTTTTTCCTCAATGTGGGCGGAGCCTGTCGTTCGACGCGTTGTCAACGTAAAACGTCATCGACTGGAGGCTGACATGTTTCTCGTCTCGGTGAAACGAGAAAATAAATATTTACATTCCCGTTTACACCATTGATATTTAGCTCCTTCTGCAAAGATCTTCCGAATTTTCAAACGCCGACATTCGCAGCCGGGCCTGGGATCGGGCTTTTTCAAAGAAATCAACGTAAAATTCATCAAATTCTCACTGCGCCTGTCCGAAATCGAAGCGGACATGTTCCTCATCTCGATCAAACGATAGTTTGACAAGCCAAAATGGGACAGAATGATTTTATTCATTTACACATAATTCTATGAACATTAATATATTTTTTCCTCTTTGCATCGCATATTTTTGTCTTAAAACATTGAAAAAGCAAAAGCGTTCTTCTCACCGAAATACATCCGGGCACTTCGGCGTTCGCGCAACCATGACTACAAGGTAAAGTTCACGAGTTACGGCCCTTGAATTCGTTATGTTCCGCTCCACGCAAGTGTTTGCTTTTTGTCTCATTTCCAGTGATAAATTATGTTTGGTTCCATGGGCTAATAACATTTACACAAGCATTTTGTTGAAATAATGACAAAAACAAACTTTTTCTTCTTATTTCCTTTTATAAGTTGATAAAGGTGCAAGGATTGCTCTATGGTATTTTAGTGAGTGTCTGAGTGGTTCCAAAGTGAACAATGCATTTTACAAGAATAATGAAAAACTGGGGAAAACGTGATCTATCTATTTTGGGCAAACTACAGATTATAAAAACCTTTATAATTTCACAGTTTACTTTTATCATGCAATCACTTGGAATTCCGGACAAAATTTTAGCACAAATAAACCAACTTTTATACAGATTTTTATGGAAAAAAACCTAAATAATAAGAAAGCATTTGAAAAAGTAAAACGGACTGTTCTAATAGGAGATTACAACCAAGGTGGACTGAAAATGTTAGATATGAATGACTTACAAACAAGCTTTTATTTGAGCTGGGTCCCCAAACTTTTTTCAGATAATGCAGAAATTTGGCAAAATGTCCCCTTTTTTTATTTCAACAAAATAGGACACAGACTTAGTGCCTTTCAAAGTTCAGTATCTAGCAAACAATTCATACAACTTGATTCTATCAAATCACTATTTTGGAGGAAGGTCTTTACTGTATGGTTAGATAGTCATCAAATCTCTTTAAACCCACCTGATATCCCAATGCAAGCTTTGTTTAATAACAATCTCATTAAGTATAAAGGTAAACCACTCTTTTTCAAAGATTGGGTGAAGGCTGGAATAGTACGAGTCAAAAATATTTTCCACAATGATCGCCTTTGTACATTTAAGCAGCTCGTTAATTTACTTGGCCCTTCACCAGGTCGCATATTTGAATACAATGTTATGAAAAATGCCATCCCAAAACTCTGGATAGATAACTTTCAACATAATTTGACTAGTCAAAACTATATTTCATTTTGTGGAAAGTCTATATATGGGTGGAAGGCGAGAAATTTTAGAAATTTCATCACTTCTGAAAGGGTATCTAAACCATGTGCAGTAGGTTTCTGGCAAAGGAAGACCGGCATTGAAATAAATTATTATATTTTTAGATTGCCTTTCATTTGTACTGCTGAAACCAGACTTCAAGTTTTACAATGGAAGATGCTACATAATATATATCCAACGGCCATACTTCTCCACAAAATAGGAAACAAAGACTCAAACAAATGTACACAGTGTAATGAGGTTGAATTTATTGAACATTTCTTTTTTCATTGTGCCTATTAAAGCTTTTTGGGAAATAGTTGAAGACAAAATTTTCTCTATTGCTAATATACAGATTACACTACAACTTAATCACATCCTGTTTGGTGTAACAGAGTCTACTATGATACATTACTGATACACATTTTAGCAATTAAAATAATGTGGTTAATTACCTCTTTCTTCTTTGAAGAGAGTGAACATTGTAACAATGTTCACTCTCTTCAAACCACAATGTGTATCAGTAAGTATAAATATGGTACACATGCAAACTTAAGTTTTCTCTTTGATTATGAATTAGAGCTGAGAAAGAAATATCTGCAAATACCTGAGAAATGATCCGTCTTGGCCAATGTTTTTGATATGGATTGTGTACCGTTATGGGCAGCAAGATTCCATCTCATAGTAATATATATCGATTTATCACAAATATTATCAATATAGGTTTTCATATTTTGCATTAAGATACCACTGTTTTCATAGCATATTAATATATTGATTCATCCGAAATATAGTCATTGTAGGTTTAAAATACAGACTCAGTATTACAGTACATTGCATAATATGCAATGGGTTAGATTCCATTGTACTCTTCTCAATTGATATTTTGATCTATTTGGTTACGTAACTTATATGGCAATCTTAAAATGCAGTAAGAATACAAGAATTCCATTGATTTTCATGTCTTAGTATTATATTGATTTATTATACATATCATTAATATATTGGTATCAAAATGTAATATTTTATCTTAGTTTTAACATTTTCTTATATGTATTCATGTATAGAAAATAAAGAATGATTGAGAACTCGACAAAAAAAAAAAAAAAAGAACAATGCATTTTATTGCGTCAAGCACAAATGAATTCTACTCAAGCAGCAGTTTAGTTCGGGATAAAAAATAAAAAAAACTAAACAAAAGCTTTTACCTGGTAATATGAATTAAGTAACAAATGTGCTGATTCAAGTAATTAATTAAGTTGGTGATTACATTTTATAAACTGAATAATATCATATTTGCCACAAAATATCATCCAACAATGTCCATTTTTCATCATTTGAAACCATGGAATATTCTCAGTCAATTTATTGGAAGTAACAAAAATCAAAATATATATATATTTTTTAATATTGTAAATTTGTTACAAAATTAGGCTAATTGAAAACAAGAAAAAACTAAAAGAAAACTCTCTAAATTGTTGTTGTCACTATTTCCACTTTGTTGATAATACATGTAATCTTCATGGCTTCACTGATCCTCAAGGCAGCTTATACAAAAACAATTTGTAGAACACGAATAAGTTTCATATAGCATTCTTGAAATATTTCCGACTTAAGTAAACAGTTATATATTTCAGCAATCTGCTCTAAAGTACCAGTATTTCAAAAATGAATTTTTGACAAACCGTTCTGCTCATCAGGACGATTTTCACAAAATTTGTAACCAAAATTTTTGATTCTGTCACAGTTATGATTTTTTCGTTTTTGGCTTTGAACTAGTGGTCTCCTGTTTATACATCTGTCTTGTTTTTATATAGAAAATTTGTTTTCTTTGAAGTTTGTTAAATATAATTTAAGCAGAAGAAAAAGAAGAAGATACATATATGTGGAACAGCTTATAAATATAATTTTAATAGCTGGCAGTGACCTTGACCTGTACCACTTTTTAAAACGAAACTGATTAAATATATTAAAATTTGGATGACAAACGGCGATGTGTAGGGAATAATTACATATGGCAAGAAGTATAAAATAGTGCCAGTTTTGATAGCCTCTTCGTCTAATCCTTACTGGGCCTGTGAACCGACTTCTTTTAGTGAATGTGGTTTCCCTCCCTGAAAGTGTGTGTGGGTACAGCATCCTGACTACATCTGCATTGGTCAACATGTACATGATGTCACAGGGCTATCCTTACTTCATTCTCATAACATCAGATTGCATACCTTACTAATGTGAAATTACACCGACAGCTTTGGAGCTTACACACTCTGACATTAAGATAACGTCTTCGTTCTAAATATGGAGAAACCAATCAGAGCGCATTTAATGGAGGCTCGAATTTAGCCAATTGGGACAGTGTTAGTCTGCCTGCTATCATATACTATTAATTAATTGCTATATGCTTCTGAAATTGGGGGGGAGGGGGAGGGGGCAGGCATTTAGCGAAAAGTTGAACGTATTTGAGAACTGGGATAAATTAATCACTAAGTTAACAGCGATCAAAATATGCAAGTACATTTCACATTTACCTAAGAGAGCAAGTATCATTGGCTCGTTAGCTGAATTGGGGGTATATCCTCCTAGTATCGATATTATGGTCACCATGATAAAATATTGCCTCAGGCTTGAGCAACTTCATCCATCTCGTTTATTATATAAGGCTTATTTAA
Organism: Hanleya hanleyi; assembly: GCA_036873755.1. NCBI lineage: Eukaryota > Metazoa > Mollusca > Polyplacophora > Lepidopleurida > Hanleyidae > Hanleya > Hanleya hanleyi. The sequence goes on from JAVTVY010055351.1 coordinate 4,280, forward strand.
CGGATGAAAAACTTGTCAAGTCAAGCTGGTTCTTTAATATCCAGTGTATATTGCAATCTCTGAATCTCACTGGTTACATCTATAGACCATTTTCGTCCATCCAACAATACAATAAAGCAAGCAGTCTTAATTTGATAAGTTGACTGACAAGTTGGACAGTATATTTTTTGAGAATGCATCTCAAGATAACAGTAAACTTAGAACATATGATAAAATAAAATTTAAACCAATGTTATCTTGATGTTGTTAAAGATTTAAAGCAATGAAGATCACTTACGTTTCTCAGACTGAGCACTACTAATCTAGAAATAGAAAGAGGGCGATATTCCAAAATCCCATTATCTAGTCGAATATGCAAAAACTGTAACCTCTGCAAAATAGAAGATGAATGGCACTTCTTGCTCAAATGCCCCATCTATGAAAAGCAACGTTGTGACACAATTCACACTATTACGCGTAAACTTATTGGTCCTCTGGTCCTATCAATGAGTATAAACGAAATGTTTTTTATTGTTTCCTGATCTCCCTGTAAATTATCTAATGTTGTTTCAAAATTTGTCTTTCACTGCTTTCAAGTGAGGAAAATGGTCAACAAGTCTGGCTGGAGATAATACAGAATAAACTTAAAACATATGTCCACTAAGTATAACACCTACATTACGTATATTTTAAAATGGTTTACCAGTAAATGACAACTTTTATCACCTCAGTATAACATATTGTCCCTTGAAAATGTATTTGTGTTTGTGAATTGTACCTTGCCCCATGACAGCTATCTGTTCTTTGGTACAATAAATTGAAATTGAAATTATAGTCTGTCCAGGGTGCCAAAGAATACACTTAAAATCTAATGGCATATGATGTCGCCAGAGAGGTAGCTCATTGTAATATAGGTTACATTTGTAAGTTTGAATCTGTAGGTGTTACCTAAAATCATATATTTTTACCAATCAGTTTATTTCGTAATATGTAATAAATATAATTTGAAGTGGGCCTGTATTACTCTGGTAATTCGATGGTCGGCCTACTTTAAATTTTATTTATTTCATATTAGGCCGACCTAATAGGCCGGCGAAGCCGGCCTTAGGTCGGGCTTATTGGTAAGAAATCCGGAAAACAACAACAACAACAATTCAAACATACTGACGATCCCACCTTTTTCCTCAATGTGGGCGGAGCCTGTCGTTCAACGCGTTGTCAACGTAAACGTCATCGACTGGAGGCTGACATGTTTCTCGTCTCGGTGAAACGAGAAAATCAATACTTGCATTCATGTTTACACCTGTGATTTTTTGCTTCTTCTGCAAAGGTCTTTCGAATTTTCAAACGCCGACCTTCGCAGCCGGCCTTAGGATCGGGCTTATTTAAAGAAATCTTAAAACGTAGGCAGAGCAAAAGCGTTGTTGTTGTCACCGAAGCACATCCGGGCACTTCGCACAACCATGACTACAAAGAAACGTTCACGAGTTACGGCCCTTGAATTCGTTACGTTCCGCCACACGCAAGTGTTCGCTTTTTGTTGCATTTCTATTGATAAATTGTGTTTTGGTTTGTTCCAAGGGCTAATAACTTTTACACAAGTACCTCAGTCATGTAACAACGTAATTCATTCCACGTTTAGCTCCGCCGAAAACAGAATCTCAAAGCGGATATTTCCCTTCGGTTTCCTATGACTTCAATGTTTTCATACAAATGTAACGTAACAAAGTTAGGATATTAACAAAAAGAAATTTAAGTTTTCTTTATTCTTAATTTCTATAATAAGTCAATAAAGGTGCAAGGATGGTTCAATGGTATTTGAATCAGTGGTTCCAAAGATGAAGTGAACAATGAATTTCCTTGCGTCAAGCAATGATTGATTCTACTCAAACAGCAGGCTAACTCGGGATGAAAATAAGTAAACAATAGCTTTTACATAGGGATAGAAATTACTTTAATAAGCCCCACTCCCCAGGGATCCTGGACTTTGGGGGTGTTAAGTGTAACAGGAATACAGGATAAAAGTTTGACCCCCAAAAAAAAAATTAAGCAATAAATGTGCCTATTCAAGTAATTATTTAAATTGGTGATTACATTTTAGAAACTGAATATTAATATATTTGCCACAAAATATCCAACAATGTCTATTTTGTCTTCATTTTAAACCAAGAAATATTCTGTCATTAATTTGAAGTAATACAAATAGAAATATGATCATTAAATTAGTTTTTTTTTTAATTTTAACTTTGTTACAACATTTTTAATAACGCCTAAAAAGCTAACTGAAAACAAGAAAAAAAATCTCCAAATTGTTGTCAATATTTACAGATTTGTACAGTCATAGTACGAAAATATATGGGAAGGCGGAAATATCCCCAGGCGAAAATGCCTGAAGGGGAAATGCAGTCACAAAAACATTGGCCCTACCCTGTCATGACTGTAAACAGTGAATAATAGTCTTCGCTGATCTGCAAGGTGGCGTATACAAAACAATTTGTATAACATCAATAAGTTTCATAACCTTCTTGAAATATATCCTACTTGATTAAAGTTATATCTCACCAATCTGCACTACAGTACTCGCTAAAAAAAGTTGAGTGAAATTTCACTCAAGTAAGCGTGAAAATTGATCCCACTCAACTCAACTTGAGTTATTTTCCACTGAACTTGAGTTAAATGCACTCAACTTGAGTGACATTCACTCAAGCATAGGTATGGAAATTGATTCCACTCAAGTTGAGTGAAAAGTAACTCAAGTCTGAGTGAACAGGTTCATTTCACCCAAACTTGAGTGGAACAGTTCACTCAAGTTTTTTTTAGGGAGTACCGCTATTTCAAGAACGAATTTTTAACAGACCTTTCGGTTCATCAAGATGAATTCCACGAAATTTTTTAACCACAATGTAATTCCGTCACAGTCATGGTTAGATGTCATTCTAAGGATGTACCATCTTTTATTTGGCCATTTTACTTTCAATGGACAAAACATGTATTTGCCTGATATAAATGAATTTCACTCCTTTGGGTCTCTTCGGGCTGGAATAAAAAAAAAAATATCACATCTTCATTCGGTGGTAATACTAATTTCACTGTAAATTCAGTAGCAATATTTTCTTCGTAGAATAATCTAAATCGAATACTTCTCCATTTTATTTATCCATTGACGTAATGTTAAATGCAACATTTTAAGCTGTTGCATCCAACACTTAAAAGTGGTGAAACAACACTTTCTGAATGCTTTCCCTCCTCCAATACTCTAGGCAAAATAAGGAGAACCGTTGACATTAGAACCTTGATTTTTGGCATGAACGTGCATTAGGGGACTGTTACCAGTAAGTTCTGACCTACTTTTGATGAAAATTTGACCTACTTAGGTGACCTATAAACCTCTTAATTCCTACTTCGTAGGTCCTGTGCTGTCATGTGTTAAATGTACCAAATTCTGATACACAGGTGAAACCAAAATGAAGAACCATATCTACTATTATTACTTTGGCATGCACACACGACTTGTCAAGGTCAATTTTTGTACATTATCTGGAAGAAACTGAATCATGCTCAGTGTCATATAGTTTACATTTGAAATCTGAATCTGTGGGTCATTCCTAATATCATTACATTATTTTGCAATATGTAATAAATAAAATGTGAAGTACGTATATGCCACTGTAATAATAGATCAGGAGTAAAAATCATTAGGCTCCTTCTACGTCATAGCAATCAACATCTGTAAACATAACAAGTTTTAATGATGTACTGATTTTCGGACACAGCCACCTGGACCTTTCACCTCAAAATGAATAGGGTTCCTCTTTGTCCCATTGATAAGGTACGGTACACTCAAAGTGTGTTACCAATCCCTAAACCAGGGGTGTGATGTAATTTATTCCATGGTAACCCATTTAAAATACCATATTTTTGTGTTTTTATTTTTAGGTTATGCAGATTTGGTTCTCCCGGTCTTGATAAATTAATATCTTGTCAATGCTCCTCAAGCTATGTGCATATCCAAATGAGGGAGCAGATAGGATTTAATTTTAATTAGAGTGTGGTTCTCCTTAAACACTGTCAAATCAAGTTTGCGGAACCTCTAGGCAACCCATTACCATTCACCATAACATCACTTCCTTGATCATCTGGAAATGAAGATATCGCAACTAACAAAAGCTAACAGATGAACAAGATGGAGAGAATTTTGACGGGCATATAAAATGGTGGGTTTGTCAGTATATCTGAATTTCTTATCATTAGAGGCTGTTGTCAAAACTTATATAGCATACGTATGGTGCTCAGGCCACCACACCATAGAACACTCGGTGCCACTTTTAAAATAATGTCATTGCTGAAACTGATTAATTCTATTAAAATTTGGATGACATCCAAAGGACAATGTGCAGGAACATATAGAATAGTGCCAGTTGTGATAACTTAACCAATCAGTGCAGTGCTAGTTAGACCACTTGTTATCATAGTCTGCTCAGGGTCTCAAATAATACAGGTAAAATTTTATGGTATATGATGTCAGCCGAGAGGTAGCTGTTTGTAGAGTCATGCTCAGTGTCATATAGGCTACATTTGTAAGTCTGACTCTGTATAGGTGTTACCTAAAATCGTATATTTTACCAATCAGTCTGATTTGATTTAGCTTAAAATATAAAATAAATATAGCCTCACCCGTGATATGTAATAAATATAATTTAAAGTAGGCCTGTATTGCTTTGGTAATTCGATGGTCGGCCTACTTTAAATTTTATTTATTTCATATTATAAGTATACCAATGAGTGTTTATGAAGAATTGTCAAAACAACACTTTTTACATCTACCCATCTCATTGCATGTTAAATATATGCAAACAACAATACATGTAACAACAACAACATAAATACTTTTGCTGCTCAGAGAAAACGTACAGCCCGGCAAATGCTTATTGACACCTCATTATGACGAGGAGCATGAGCTTATTCATTAAATGTATATGGCATAAAATGCCGGTAAGGAAATTACCAGAAAAGTGGCAAAATTGTGAGCGTCGTATGCATTTAACATGGACGGCCGCCATGTTGAATCTCCCGCTGGAGGCTGCCATTCGATGGCCAATACCAGACTCCCATTACGCCGGTGCATTATGGGAGCTGGGAACCCGACTACTGTCATGGCCGCTCGGGAAGCCGTCAAGGAAGCCTTGCGGATGTTACACCCTGACCCATCTTCGGGTCCTTCTGACATGTCTGATAGTTCACCATCCCCTAAGGTTTCGACCAGTGACTGTGCTCTCTCTAGTGATCCCACTGAGGCTGTCACTTTAGCAGTCGACAGTACTCTTTTACGCATTACAGGTGAGTCCACACATGTTACATACCCTACAATTTCGGCCACCATTCCACAAAACCCGCTAGGGACTTACGTCAGTGACAAACTTAAAGCTAAAATCTGGTCCAATGAATTTATTGAACTACACGTTTTGGACCACGACAGTAAACCCGATGAAAGCTATTCCTTGTCGATTTCCAATCAGTCAAGTGAACATGAGGACAGGGATAAGGCTTTTCCATCGCCCACACTCTCCTGGGTCTCTAACGATAAAAAGAAACGTCTGTCTTTTGACCAGTGGGCCCACTTATTTGCTATTTTCTCGTCAATCTATGTGGAGCGGTTTCTTTCTGAGGCACCAGCACTCTTTAAGTATACGGAAACTATACGCCACATTTGGCATAAAAAAGGCAACTGGCAGGAGTACGACCGGCAATTTCGTCAGCTCCGTGCTAAAGAAAGCCATCCGTGGGGAAGCCTTCAGGGCGAACTCTATTTAGATAGTCGTATCGATAATGTTACCACGGAAGTCGCATTCACTAAGAAAGTCAACAGTCGCCAGTGGTCACGGGGTCTGCGTTCTCTCAGCGAGACCCCGCGTGGTTACTGCTTTAAATACCATAAGGGCATATCCTGCTCCTCCAGTTGTAACTTTTCCCACGCTTGTTTTGTCTGCGAGTCATTTTATCCAGTGTTTAAGTGCTACCGCGCTAACCAGCCCTTTCGCACAAATCTATCCGAAAGAAATAATCAGTCCTTTCGGACAAACAAAGAAATTAACAATACACAGGCCCCAGCCACACCCTACATCAGCCGACCCGGGGCTCCATCCGGGCTTAACAAATCCTCCTCATCACCCAGTGCAGCCGCTTCCTCAAACAGGGGTACTCCACATGCCACTTCCAACCCCAGTCGCTCACATTAAATTAGCTAGGTGGTTAAGTGGTTATCCTGTTGCATCCCGTAATTATCTTGTATCTGGCTTCAAGTTTGGATTTGATTTAGGGTTTAGAGGGTCACCTTTAAGCATTACTTTAGGCAATTTAAAATCAGCCGACAGCCAACCATATGTCGTCGAGGTAAAACTTCAGAATGAATTACTGACCGGGCGTATATGTGGCCCATTTAGGGAGCCCCCTTTCATCCCTGGGGGGTGGTGGAAAAGAAGCAAAAGGGCAAATTTCGCCTGATTCACCATCTTTCGTACCCTCAAGGTTTCTCTCTGAATGACGGCATTCCACCATCAGCGTCTTACGTACAGTACGCATCCATTGATGACGCCATTCATCAAATCCTACTTTTGGGTCCAGGGTGCCATCTGGCTAAAACTGACATAGAGTCCGCATTTCGTTTAATTCCGATTCACTTTACTTCACTTTAGCCTTCACTTTATTTTCTTTTGGGTTTTCACTGGAGAGGGGGCTACTATTACGACCGCTGTCTTCCAATGGGTTGTAGCTCCTCCTGTCAAATATTTGAGGCATTCAGTTCAGCACTTGAATGGGTTGGGAGACATAAATTAATTATCCAACGCATGGTCCAGTTAAAATGTTGTCAGGACCTGGGTTCCTTCAAATCTATGTGTGAGAACATAGGTGTACCATTGGCCCCAGATAAGACGGTAGGTCCTTCACAGATTCTCCCTTTCCTGGGGTGCGAGCTGGATACCGTAGCCGTCGAGGCCCGTCTGCCTCTCGACAAACTGTTACGAATTGATCAATACCTGTCTAAACAAGGATAAAATAACCTTGCATAGCCTGTAACAAATTCTAGGTACCTTGAATTTTGCTTGCAGTGTGATAGTTCCAGGTAGGGCTTTTCTTCGAAGGTTGCATGATCTCACTATCGGAGTGTCGAAACCTTATTACCATATTCGGGTGACCAATTCGGTTAGAGACGACCTGCTGATGTGGCTTTCATTTCTGAGAGATTTTAATGGTAGGTCATTATTCCTAAGTTTGGAATGGTTGACCTCGGATTCCCTGGCACTTTACACTGACGCTTCTGGTGGCTTAAGGTTATGGGGCAGTGTTTGGCAAGCATTGGTTTTCTGGGTCGTGGGACACAAACTGGCGCCATCAGAATATCACTTTACTTGAGTTGTACCCGGTCGTCCTCGCTATTGAATTATGGGGAGCCTCGCTTAGCAATCAACGTGTCAGGCTGTTTACCGATAATCTGGCCCTGGTATACATCATCAACAAGCAAACAAGTAAGAAAAAAAGGGTTATGTCATTAATCCGGCGGCTGGTTCTTTCATCTCTTCAATATAGCATACAACTCGTGGCATCTCATATTGCTGGGAAGTCTAATGTCTTAGCTGATCATCTCTCTCGTCTCCAGGTTTGGGAATTCCGACGTCTGTCACCGGAAGCAAACAGCGAGCCAACCCAACTTCCACCCCTTCCTCCACTGACCTGGTGAATCGGCTATCAGAGCTAGTCGATAGATCTTTGGCTCCATCATCAGTCCTCAGCTATTCACGGACTTGGTCCATATTCTCGGGATTCTGTACGAGTTACCATATACCGCTGACTCTTCCCATATCAGTGCACACCTTAGCCTACTTCATATCATTTCTCTCCTCCGTTCGTTACTCTGCTGCAACCATTTCAACCCATATATCAGCCATTGGCTATATCCATAAAATGAAAAATCTACCAGACCCCTATTCATTATTCCTAATACGGAAATTACTCCGTGCATATCATAAGTCATCCCCCTCGATCGATCCCCGATTGCCTATCACACGACAGGTGCTACATGTCCTCGTGGATGCATTGCCATACACAATCGCATCATTATACCATAGAACTCTTTTTCGGGCCATGTTTTTATTAGCATTTCGAACATTCTTTAGAATAGATGAGATGACTTCTACACAAAAAAACAGACCAAAACCTGCTATTCATGCGCAATATTCATCTCTCAACAAAGCCCAACGAGCTTGTTTTGACCATCACCTTCTCTAACTACAAACACTCAACTGGACGCCCAGTTCACATGATTATTCCTAGTGCCCATGGGAAGTACTGTGCTGTTCAAGCAGTTCAGTCATTTCTTCAGGTACGAGGGGACTCGTCAGGCCCCCTGTTTGCATATCCTCCAAATTATCCAATTTCCCGAACAGAGTTGGAACTCCGAAATGCCCTCATTTTCTCAGGGTTACCGGCATCGCATTACAAACCACACAGTTTTAGAATCGGCGCTACGATGGAGGCCTTTTCTCAATGCCTCTCTGATGCACATATTCGCCAGCTAGGGCGGTAGCGGTCAGATGCATTCAAATCTTACATTAGAACCAGCACAATCATAACTCCTTGCTAGTCAAACTAGAGAGAGCACATTACAGGTATGCAGGTAGAAAGTGGGCTACTTTCTCCTGGAGTAAATCCTACCATTAATTTTTATCCCGTTACGTTGGAGGTTGCGAGTTGCACTCATCACAAATTTGATAGCATGCACACATGCAATTTGTTGCAGGGACTGCTTCAGAATAATTAAATTCATAAATTTCTTCCTTCTTGTGAGGGCCATGGGCCAGTTAATTAACATGTACCCGCGTCTTTATCCCCTAATGTAAATATGTGTTGTTTTGATTACAAGCGTCTAGTCCGTCATTCATAATCCAGCCGTCGTCCATTAGAGAATATCCGCGTCCATAATCCAAAGACCTATTCCATTTTCCGTATAACAGTATTAGCACCAAATTCAAAAAGACAATCATAGTATACATAAACATAGGCTTGTTTCCTGCAAGAGAGAAGCGGTCAACAGTTTTCAATGATGCCGGCAAGACATCATGATGTTCCAAAAATATCAAATCCGTATCGCATAGGCACACAGGCACTAAGAATTTGGGTCGCGGGATACACCCAATTAGAGGCATGCACTACAACGTATATTCACAGACTATTACAGGCTGGTCTGTTGAAGGGAGTATGGGTTGTCTCCCTTTAACCGTAAGTATGTTTCTTATGCCTTACGTACCATACATGTACTTGAAGTTGAAGGAGGTTTTTACATCCGTTCTCCCCACATTGGTCGACTAGGGTTCGCGTCTATTTGGCATGTTTGTAGTGGGGCTGCCACTCTCCTTTATAAGCTCAGGCCGAGTGGTGGTGGCGGTTCAGCCCCAATTCTTTCATTTTTGGTCTATCACAGATTTATATATAGTCACACTTTACACATAAAAATGTAATTCTCGGAATTAGTAGTCATATTGATTAAAGTTACACTGACCATTCAATATTTCATATATCAGTTCATATTGATATAAACTATCACGAATGTGGCCTTAGTCGACCTTAACCCCTGTTGTTGACTTATTCTTTCCGGGCTTAGCTTCAGGGTAAGCCTGGGCACAAATAGCCAGGTTGTGACCGAACAACTTGGTTTGTGCCAGGCTTCACATTGTCTTGATCCCTCTAGTAATAATTGCAAATTCTTCCTATGCATTGCTTTTCCCGGGTGTCCTAGATGCATATACATTATGATTTATAATCCAATCCTTGCACGGGAACAGCCCACGTGACATATCACCCGACGCGTCCAGTGCAACGTGGTTTCAGTCTAACTCTCCCGAGGCAGACGATAAGTCTTCTCTGAACACCTCCTCCAGCCCCGCCGCCTCCGGGCTGATACCGCCTACTCTCAACTTCCATTTGGTGTGGGCGGTTCAGCCCCACTTCTTTCATTTTTGGTCTATCACAGATATATATAGAGTCACACTTTACACATAAAAATATAATTCTCGCAATTAGTAGTCATATTGATTAAAGTTACACTGACTATTCAATATTTCATATATCAGTTCATATTGATATAAACTCTCACGAATGTGGCCTTAGTCGACCTTAATCCCTGTTGTTGACTTATTTTTTCCGGGCTTAGCTTCAGGGTAAGCCTGGGCACAAAACACATTCACTTGACGCGCACTCGCACAGGCCTTTGGTGAATGTAAATTGACATGAAAACTTGAAGAGAAGCCTGTTGTAAGAAACAGAACATCGGTTTCAAGGATTTGGTGACAATTACAACACAAGGGAAACAACAGACATGCAAATGGCATCTGTCTGTCCTAGTTAATGGGGTGATATATGTTCGGCTACCTTTTTTTCACAGGTGATCTGATTACTAAATAGGCAATACAGTTTTTGGCCAGTATCGTTTCCCAAAATGTTCTCCCAAACCTTGCTGCGCGTGAATATGACACCTCTTTGACAAACAATGTAAATTGGAGAATATAATTACAAAACAATGGTTCGTAGGACTGCCAACAGAAGTCAGTAATAGTTATCGCTTGAGACAGAGGGTTTCAGGCAGAATGAACACTCACACCAGCCCGATTTAAATCTCGAGGTCGCGAAGCGACCGAGGTATTTAAATCGGACTGGTATGAGTGTTCATTCTGCATTACAAGCGTCTGGTGCGTCATTCATAATTCAGCCGTCGTCCATTAGAGAATATCCGCGTCCATAATCCAAAGACATATTCCATATTCCATATGACAATATTAACACCAAATTTAAAAAGACAATCATGTACCTCGATGTCGAAGGCGATAAATAACTTACACAATGGCCGTATTGTGTAACACATCATGGTTGTTTCAGGACAAACAACACATCTGCATACGAAACAAAACTTCTACAACCCGTCTGACTGGTCTGTAACTCTCACGTTATCGTTACAAAGATTTGTAACAAAAACATATTTGTAATTGATATATACGTGTCACAATCTACATTACGTGAAACGCATATGAAGCAAAATATGCAGACATACAAATTACATATAATACGCATGATCTCATACCAGGCCCATAATTAACGGAATGTCTGACAGGAATTCACGTTTACCGGTACACATTTGACTTGTACCCACACATGTACGTACGGCAGAAAATTGATGCGTTACGATATACAGACGCGTCATATTTTGATTGCTTAGTCTGCAATCAACGCCCAGCAGACGACAACCAAAGATTAGACCTATATTTGAGGCAGTCGCTGTTTTTTGTATGTATATCAGAAGACATATAGTGTAACGCTAAAAAAGAAATTGTGATCGGATTAAGAGAAACTACAGCAAGAATGCACGACCCCGATGACGCTGGTGTCACTCGACAGGAAGGTTTTGGACTGGCAGCAAAATAAACCGAAGTGTGAAATTTACATGGCGTATTTCCATGCAGGTTCTATAACGATAGATTGTTACTCCAATAATGGAAAGCAATTCTGTTTTTTGACTGACATTTATCAAAGCTGACTTGTGATTTAGTGGAGCTCAATTTATATACTGCCCTTGAGCTTGTGTTTCTCGAAATTTCACTTGAAAGTTCGATATCAAAAGGGTTTTTTTCTTTTGTATCATTTTCATACCAGTTATCTCCCGTCTCACACTTCAAAGGACATTGTTCGTTCTTTCAATAATTAATCGAAAAGTACCAGGTGGGTCTGTATATAGGCCCATATAGTCCCATACTGGCTATGGGGGGATAGGTCCATACAGGATGGACGTCTTGGGGTCTAGGTGAGCCCCTGGTGGTCCTAAGGTGTCGTATGAGGTCTTATTTTGAAGCTCCTGTGGAGGAGCATTCGATCGTCCGTTTTCAATATTCTGCGCAATCTGGCCATAGTATAGAAAGCAGGCATTTTGGGGGGTATGTGGGGGAGTGTTTTGGGTAGAGATGGACCACTATGGGTCCAAATGGGTCGTGGGAGGTGTCCAAGTGAAGCTTTTGTAGGGTAGAGTCAGAATGGCGTTTTTTTTAGTGCAAGTCACGTCAATCTGCGCATGCGCAGTTGGGTGTTATAAGTAAAGTGGCCATTTGGGGGGGTGGGAGTGTGTTTGGGGTAGAGAGGGACCGATGCGTCGTTGGGGTTTCATTTTTGTAGCTCTCGGGGTGTACATCCCGATTTGAGGGATGTTCACGTCATCTGTGACGTCATCAGTAGGAGTAGTAGCCAAAGTGGGCATTTTGGGGCAGTGAAGGAAGGTATTTGGGGTAGCAATGGACCATCCTTGGTCCGAATGCGTCGTGGGAGGTGTTATTTTGTAGCTCTCGGGATGTACATCCCGATTTGAGGAATGTTCCCGTCATATGCGACGTCATTGGTGACGTGATAAGCACGAGTAGTAGAGAAAGTGGGCATTATGGGGGAAGTGAAGGAAGGCATTTGGGGTAGAGATGGACCACTGTTGGTCCGAATGCGTCGTGGGAGGTGTCATATTGTAGTTCTCGGGGTATAGACCCCTATTTGAGGGATGTTCACGTCATCTGTGGCGTCATCGTTGACGTCATCAGTAGAAGTAGTAGTGAAAGTGGGTATTTTGGGGCAGTGAAGGAAGGTATTTGGGGTACAGATGGACCACTATTGGTCAGAATGCGTCGTGTGGGGTGTCATTTTGTAGTTCTCGTTGTGCAGAACCCTATTTCAGGCATGTTCATGTCATCTGTGACGTCATCAGTCGGAGTAGTAGCGAAAGCGGGCATTTTGGGGAAGTGAAGGAAGGTATTATGTGTAGAAATGGACCATCCTTGGTCGGAATGTATCGTTTGGGGTGTCGTCTTGTAGCTCTCTGGATGTAGACCCCGATTTGAGGGCTGTTCACGTCATCTATGACGTTATTGGTGACGTCATCAATAGGAGTAGTAGCGAAAGTGGGCATTTTGGGACAGTGAAAGAAGGTATTTGGGGTAGAGATGGACCATCCGTGGTCAAAGTGGACAGTGTGGGGTGTCATCTTGTAGTTCTCGTGGTGCAGACCACGATTTGAGGGATGTTCACGTCATATGTGACGTCATTGGTTACGTCATCAGTACGAGTAGTATCGAAAGTTGGCATCTTGGGGAAGTGAAGGAAGGTATTTGGTGTAGGAATGGACCATCCTTGGTCCGAATGCGGCCTGTGGGGTGTGCATTATACCATATCTGTTCTGTATTATACTTAATCTGTGCTGTATTATACCATATTTGTCCTGTATTATACCAAATCCGTGCTGCATTATACCATATCAGGCATGTATTATACCTTATCTGCCCTGTGTTATATCATGTCTGTCCTGCATTATGCCATATCTGTGCTCTATTATACCATATCTGTCCTGTGTTTACAATATTTGTCATGTATTATACCATATTTATCCTGTATTATATCAAATCTGTGCTGCATTATACCATATCTGTCCTGTGTTTACAATATATGTTCTGTATTGTTCCATATATGTCCTGTATTATTCAATATATGTCATGCATTATACCAAATCTGTGCTGTATTATACAGTATCTGTCCTGTATTATACCAAATCTGTCCCTCATTATATCATATCTGTGCCGTATTATACAGTATCTGTCCTGTGTTTACAATATTTGTCCTGTATTATACAGTATCTGTCCTGTATTATACCATATCTGTGCTGTATTATACCATATCTGTCCTGTATTGTAATATCTGTCCTGTATTATACCATATCTGTGCCGTATTATACAGTATCTGTCCTGTGTTTACAATATTTGTCCTGTATTATACAGTATCTGTCCTGTATTATACCATATCTGTGCTGTATTATACCATATCTGTCCTGTATTGTAACATTTATGTCCTGTACTATACGATGGATGTTCTGTACTATACAATATATGTTCTGTATTATACCATATCTGTCCTGTATTATACCATATCTGTGCTGTATTATGCCATATCTGTCCTGTATTTTACCATATCTGTCCAGTATTATAACGAGTCTGTGCTGTATTATACCATATCTGTCCTGTATTATGCCATATCTGTCCTGTATTAGACAGTATCTTCCCTGTATTTAAGAAATAAATGTTAGCTTTCCGTCCTCTAGCTGCTCAGATAATGGACGGTTAAACGGAATTGGCTATTGTATTTACACTGTCCATGTACAGGTAATCTATCCATATGTACCCTGTCCATGTGCATGTACTTTGAGCAAGTCCATGTACAAAACTTCTGCGTATGCTCATGAACATGTACTCTGTCAATGTACACGTTCCTTGTCCATGTAAATGTACTCTGTGCATGACATTCTACATGTACTCTGTTCACGTCCATGTATACATACTCTGTTCAAGTCGATGTACCTACTCTCTGTCCATATCGCTATATAGCTGAAATATTGCGGAATGCGACGTTAAACCTTAATTCTCTCTCTCTCTCTCTCTCAATGAACATGTACTCTGTACAATGTCGCGTGATGTAGACCGGTGAGAGAACAACAACAACAACAATGACAGGTCAATCACTTTATTATCCCCTCCAGTACAGCATACCCAATTGGGGGAACCGCGTTGGGTATGTTTACAATACAAGTAGCCTCTTGTCCAATCAGAGGTCGCCATTTGGCGCTGCATCTGTCATATTCGTTCTTTCCCGTTAGATGTATTCTCGGCTGCTCTTGTCCAATCAGAAGTCGCCATTTCAGAAAGTTCCATCTTCGGCCATGTTCGCTCTGAACCGTTTGTTCTAATCGTCATCGGGCAGGCCAGGATACCGTTGAGACAACATATCCTCAGATAGTTGTTTGCGCATTCTGAGTATCTATCTGTGCATGGGAGAATAGATTCATGCGATGGGAAGATTCCGTAATTTGGTCACGGAAAACGTGACATTGGTGATCCTCTCCACTATTCACTTGGTGTCGGGGAACTGTTCATAGGCCCAGCCCAAGACATCCAATTGGTCCACTTGGTCCAGCATGGCCTCTAGCGACGCCCAGTTAATAATGGTAAACGGTTGGTCAAGCTGTTCACACCATGAAAGCTACAAGGTGACACCTCCCACGCGCATTCGGACCAATACTGGCCCATTTCTAACCCAAACAGCTTCCTTACTGCCCCAAAATGCCCACTCTGTCTACTACTCGTACTGATGACGTCACCAATAACGTCAAAGATGCTGGACAGCCCTAAAATAGGGATGTACCCCCGAGAGCTACAAATGGTCCATTCCTACCCCAAAAACCTTCTTTCACTGCCCCAAAATGCACACTTTGGCTACTACTCGTACTGATGACGTCACCAATGACGTGAACATTCCTCAAATCGGGATATACACCCGGAGAGCTGAAAAAATGACACCTCCCACGACGCATTCGGACCAAGGATGGTGCATTGCTACCCCAAATACCTTCCTTCACTGCCCCAAAATGCACACTTTGGCTACTACTCCCACTGATGACGTCACAAATGACGAGAACATCCCTCAAATCGGGATGCACACCCCGCGAGCTACAAAATGACCCCCCGCGACGCATTCTGACCAATGATGGTCCCTCTCTACCCCAAAAACACCTCCACGCACCCCCCAAAATGGCCACTTTACTTACTACACCCAAATGCGCATGCGCAGATTGACGGGACTTGCACTAAAAAACACGCCATTCTGACTCTACCCTGCAAAAGCTTCACTTGGACACCTCCCACGACCCATTTGGACCCATAGTGGCCCATCTCTACCCCAAACACTTCCCCACATATCCACCAAAATGCCTGCTTTCTATCCTACGGCCAGTTTGCGCATGCGCAGAATATGGAAAACGGACGATACATTAGTCCAGTCGGATGCTCCTCCGCGAGAGCTTCAAAATAGTGCCTCATACGACACCATAGGACCATAACGGGCTCACCTAGACCACAAAACGTCCATCCTGTATGGACCTACCTCCCATAGCCAGTATGGGACTATATGGGCCTATATACAGACCCACCCGGTACTTTTCGAAAAATTTCACCGCTTAGCTCCGGGACCCCTCCCATCGTGTTTTTCGTGGCGAGACGAGAAAAACAAGACCAAACAACCCATAGTAAAACCCACGAAAAATTCCCCTGTATGGACCTATCCCCCCCCCATATACAATATGGGCCTATATGGGCCTATATACAGACCTACCTGGTAATTTTCGAAAAATTTCACCGCTTACCTCCGAGACCCCTCCCATCGTGTTCTACATGGCGAGACAAGAAAAACAAGACCAAACAACCCATAGTAAAACCCACAAAAATTTCCCAGTATGGACCTATACCCCCATAGCCAGTATGGGCCTATATACAGACCTACCCGGTACTTTTCGAAAAATTTCTCCGCTTACCTCCGAGAGCCCTCCCATCGTGTTTTTCGTGGCGAGACGAGAAAAACAAGACCAAACAACCCATAGTAACATCCAAAAAAACAAAATGACTACCCCCCTTACCCCATATAGGCATTTTCCCGTATTTTGTATAACACATATAATTGTAGGGGTAAAGTCCGTGTTCCGCTTTTTATTTATTCGTTTATTTATTTATTTATTTTTTTTTTTTCTGTGAAAACATACACCCACCCATGATATGACTGAAGAGAGCTTCACTTTGACACCTCACTCGACCCGATCGGTCCATGCCGCGTATTTGAAGTCTGGGGACTACTTCTGTCCACGGAAGCAAACCGCCTCATCGCCAGACCGCATCATCCCGGAAGAATTCGAGGTCGAAAGTCATGTGACCTTGCCTTCCCAGCCGAGGGTCAAAATACTCGCTTCTGATTGGCTGTCACAGCAAGAATTGGAACTCTTCTGTGTTCGAATGTAGCTTTTGCTCCCCAATATGCATAGGTCAAAGGTCAATGCTAATGTAAATCTCGTGACTATACCATTACATAATTTTCTTAATTGTTTTTCAGTGTTGTGTGTTTAATATTTATGTACTTCTGCTGGCAGTCCTAATAACCGTTGTTTTTGTAATTATATTCTCCAATTTACATTGTTTGTTCAAATAGGTGTCATATTCATATTCAACTAGGTTTGGGGAACATTTTGGTATATGATACTGGCCACCAACTGTATTGCCTATTTAGTAATCAGATCACCTGTGATTCTATGAGAAAAGGTAGCTGAACATATATCACCCCCTTAAACAGCATACATGTACCTGAATTCAGTGTTGGTGTAATGTGTGCCAAAGAGCGTGGTTAGCTTACAAAAACAACTATATACAAGTACTGAGATCGACCCGTCACTGGTCCTGGTTATCACTGGGAACTCCGTCACCAGTGGAGAACAGGGGACAGGGGAGGTGATAACCTGCAAAGATGAGACAAATTGAAAAGTATACCATGGTGTATTCAGAATATAGGCTCTATGTACATATATGAACCGCGTAGCTCAGGCAGAAGGCCTAAGAATAATGCTGTGTTGAAATGTATGCATACAGTTTACAATACCTAGGATACAAAGTTTATATTCACAGTTATCATATAGAGAACAATTAATATCCGTGGCTGGATAAGGTCGGCCTGGTTGTTGGCCCATCTTAATAAACAGTCGCTGTGTGGAGGGAGAGGGCTCTGACTCTTAGCCCTTGAAGCGAGTCTACAGATGTAGGGCTCAATCTTCCCTCAAGTCATTGGAGCGATTCGACGGATGTAGGGCTCAACCTTCCCTCGAGTCGTTGGAGCGACTCTACTGATGTAGGGCTCAACCTTCTCTCGAGTCGTCAACGATAGTAGTATACAGTACCCTTTTAAAGCCAAATGCTCCTCACTGCGCATGCGCGAGATGAGATCCCCAAAAAACGTGGAGGTTTCGTGGAGGTCTGCGCAGGAGTTCTGCGCAAGTATGACGTCACTTCCGGTCTGCGTGAATCGGGCGTGACCTGGGGAGGACTGGTTGACCTATATCTGTATTCCTCCGCGGTGATGCGGTCTGGCGGTGATGCGGTCTGCCTTCGCGGACAGAAAGTAGTCTCAAATACGTGGGTTTTCGTGAGAATGTTCGGCAATCTTCAGGGGCGAGAGGAGCCCCTAGTGGACTGATTGGGTCGAGTGAGGTGCCAAAGTGAAGCGATCCTCCAGGGCCATCCAGTCATGGGTGGGTACATGTAAAATTAGGATTTGTCCCGAAAATATAAAAAGCGGAACGAGGATTTTATCCCTAAAATAGGGAAAACTCCTATCAACCCTATCTCAAAGGGCTCATATCGGTCCCTGGCTTATCGGGGCCTGCTGAGAGAGGTAGGGTGGGAGAGTGGGTGTATGTAAATTTAGGATTTGTCCCGAAAATATAAAAAGCGGAACACGGACTTTACCCCTACAATAGGGGAAAACTCCTATCAACCCTATCCAAAAGGGGTAATATCGGTCCCCCGTGCTTATCGGGGCCTGCTGATAGAGGTAGGGTGGGGGAGTGGGTGTATGTTTTCACAGAAAAAAATATGAAAAGCGGAACACGGACTTTACCCACAATATACGGGAAAATGCCTATATGGGGTATGGGGGGAGGTCATATTTTTTTGTGGATTTTACTATGGGTTGTTGGGAAATTCACACATGTTCATTGCGATATGGGTTGTTTGGTCTTGTTTTTCACGTCTCACCACGTAGAACACGTGTGTGTGTATATGTGGGCAGTAGATTTTACATCCGGGGCCTTGTCAACATCCGGGTTTCCCAGTGGGTTTTTCCTGTCGTTCCTCCGTCTTCCATCCGGGTACTGTGGTTTTACATCCGGGTCCTCATCCGACGACAAGACCTTGGGCCAGATTTTGTACGGCGTGGAGGGTAAAGTACACTTCGCGGACGAACCCATAAATGTTCCTAGCGATCTGTTACACGAAGACCATCCAGTCAGTGACATCTATCAGCGTCCTAGGCCCATGATCCGGCACTGTTTCCACCGTCATCGCCCTATTCAAGATATCTACAATTCCGACTGACCCACCTCGCCCGTCTACGCAGCTACGTGGAAGCCATCTTCAATGACCAAGCTACGGCCTTCAAATTAAATTTCGCTTTTGGCTATGTGCTGGAGCATACGCAGACAGAGAAACCTCGGTATGTCTATTGCAGTGCCAACATCAGGGTATTTGACCAACCAAACATGGGAAATGCTTCAGAAACTTGAGAAATAATTCATAAAACTTCAATAATATACATACGTTCCATCCGTTTTGGACTGTAAATGTATTCTCTTGTAAAGAAAATAGTTCTGGCAAATTTATATCATTCCGATAGGACCTCGTTCTGTCATAATATCCACCGAAATCTCATTCCAGGGGGAGATAACTCCTGTATGGAATACAGCATGCAATAACTTCATTAGTATACTAATGGACACACTGTGGATTATTTTAATCGAATTCCTGGTCTTCTTTCCACCTGACTACGAAAATAGCGCTTCAGATGTAACTAGGCAGTCAAAAGTAAACAATCTGGCGTAATGACGCATCTCCGCTCCGTAATGGAGTCTACATTGAGATAATGCATGGACTCCACTATTATGCCTTAACCCTACCTGGCCTACCTACCAAACTTTGTGCGCTATATCCGGAACGACAAAAAATGGAGAGCTGAAACCCCGTGACTTTATAGCTTATCATATTGGGGTCATTTTGAGCCTATTTGCATAACCACCCGGGCAGAGGATCATGGGTAAATTCAAGATGGCGGCCACGTGGGGTCCCGGAAAAATGATGTTTTTGGTGGTACTCCACAGTTTCGTAGTAATGGCCCCGGTCTAATTTCATAATACGATAGACTGCCCTTGTTCTGCTACATCATAATTCTCCTTGTCTTCTTAATAACTTATATCTGTAATACCATCCTATTCAGCATTAACAACGCTGCAAACGAGTACGTACAGATCGAGTGCTGGCTCCGTCTACACGCTGATCGGGATCATATGGAGTAAATTTTGTCCTGCCTCAGTTATGCCCCTTGGGTGTGCCTAAAAACGGGCAGGTTGACCCCCAGTTTTGTTTGCCTTTTTAAGTTGAGACAGGACCAGTGAACGTTTGTAAGAAGTTTAATTGAAATCGCTCTTACAGATTTTTCTGGAAATTGAGCCGAATTTGACCATTTTTCGACATTTTAAGGGGGTTTCTAGGAAAAATGAAGCCAGCATGAAGGAGAATGTTCGAGTTTAATTTTTCTATAACATAGCAGTACTATATCTTAAAATAATAGTTTCGTCATGCTCTTTCAGAAAATATATACATTTAAGTGATTTGGGTTGAAAGTTTTACGACAACTGGTGGTCGAAAAACGGACCCAGTCTATTCCATGCCGAATGGATGAATCCCTGGAGTGCACCCTTTAAGGCATAATAGTGGAGTCTATGCATTATCTCAATGTAGACTCCATTACGGAGCGGAGATGTGTCATTACGCCAGATTGTTTAATTTTGACTGCCTAGATACATCTGAAGCGCTATTTTCGGAGTCAGGTGGAAAGAAGACCAGGAGTTCGATTGAAATAACCCACAGTGTGTCCATTAGTATACTATTGAAGTTGTTGCATACTGTATTTCATACAGGAGTTATCTCCCCCTGGAATGAGATTTCGGTGGATATTATGGCAGAACGAGGTTCTATCAGAATGATATAAAATTGTCAGAACTATTTTCTTTACAAGAGAACCCATTTACAGTCCATACAGGATGGAACGGATGTATATTATTGACGTTTTATGAATTATTTCTCAAGTTTCTGAAGCATTTCCCATGTTTCTAGGAGATAATTTAGTGCAAAATTACCAATAATTTGACTTGGTTACATCTCTTATTTGCATTTCTCCCGCGTTCCTGGTTTCATTGGAAAGCGGAAAAGCAACCACGGCCGTCATATTGCCGAATGGATGTCCATTATTGAGAGTAAATGGGTTAATTTTGAGTTTTGTTCTCGAAAAGCTAGAGTTGGCAAAAGTGATCAAAACAAAGATGGGGTAGGGGGAAAGTTATCAGTCGTATTTCCCGCAATATTATGCATAACTGGCAAGTGTTGTATACCGCGATACTCGCAAACACTCCCAGATTATGATAAATATGAATAATTAATTTCGCAAAAAACACCCTGCCCCTTAAGGTGGTCCACCACAGTTTCGTAGTAATGGCCCCGGACTAATTTCATAATACGATAGACTGCCCTTGTTCTGCTACATCATACTTCTTCTTGTCTTCTTAATAGCTTATATCTATAATACCATCCTATTCAGCATTATCAACGCTGCAAACGAGTACGTACATATCGAGTGCTGGCTTCGTCTACACGCTGATCGGGATCATGGAGTAAATTTTGTCCTGCCTCAGTTATGCCCCTTGGGTGTGCCTAAAATCGGGACTCATTTACGGGAAGAAAATCTGACAAAAAACGGGCAGGTTGGCCCTCACCTTTGTTTGCCTTTTTAAGTTGAGACAGGACCAGTGAACGTTTGTAAGAAGTTTAATTGAAATCGCTCTTACAGATTTTTCTGGAAATTGAGCCGAATTTGATCATTTTTCGACATTTTAAGGGGGTTTCTAGGAAAACTGAAGCAAGCTTGGAGGAGAATGTTAGAGATTCATTAATCTATAACATAGCAGTGCTATATCCTAAAATAATAGTTTAATCCTACTCTTTCAGAAAATATATACATATAAGCAATTTGGGTTAAAGACTTAACGATAATTGGTGGCCGAAAAACGGACCCATAGTCTATTCCATGCCGAATGGAAAAATCCCTGGAGTGCACCCTCGGTATGTCTATTGCAGCACCAACATCAGGGTATTTGACCAGTCGTTCACCATCACCAATCGTGCGTCACTGGAGACGATGCTAGAGCAGCTATAGACCGTGGATCACTCAGAATGGGCCTGTCAACAACGCCCCAACGAAAATTGGCAGGTGGCTAGGGTGATCAATGTCACGTTTTTTTGTGGCTAAACTGATTAACCACCCCATCGAATGAACGCATTTACCCATGCACTGACGGATACCGTAATATGGCGCATATTCTCTATATGTTCACGTGCTGGTCGTTGAAGTCTGCTCTGTAATGGTCACGTGACAGTAAACATGGAAAAACCCGGATGTAAGATGAGGACCCGGATGTAAAACCACAGTACCCGGATGGAAGACGGAGGAACGACGGGAAAAAACCCACTGGGAAACCCGGATGTTGACAAGGTCCCGGATGTAACATCCACTGCCCACACACACACACACACACACACACACACGCGCGCGCGCAATGCGGTTCAGTTGTACACCAGTACATATCGGTCCTCGACTTGTGGGTAGTTGAACTGAGTGTGCTAAAAATAGATCACCAGCTAGCTTGCTATAAAAGGGAAGCGGCCTGGCCGTTTCATCAGACACTCTGTCAAACTCCAAGATGTTCACTTGCACAACTTGCCAGAAGCAGTTTACTCGTATAAATAATTTACGACGCCACGAGGCCTTCACCCACAACGTTGCACGGTATACTTGTATAACCTGTGCACGGTCATTCAATCGGGAGGATCATTTACTGCGCCATGAGAGGGCACTCCACGAGGGCGCGACGGTACAATGTAGCGATTGCGGTCGACTCTTCAAACGATCCATTCGTTTAAGACAGCACCAACGCACACGACACCCTGTTCCGCAGCCACATTTGCAGGTAGAGGAGCCCGTAGGCACCAGTATCGAGACAGCGGGAACTCCCACTCATCGCACGAGGGCCGATGATGATGTCGCCCTAAACCAGCAGTCAAATTTCGACGACAAGTCCTTGGGCCAGATTTTGTACGACATGGAGAGCAAAGTACACTTCGCGGACGAACCCATAAAAGTTCCTAGCGATCTGTTACACGAAGACCATCCAGTGAGTGACATCTATCGGCGCCATTGGCCCATGATCCGGCACTGTTTCCACTGTCATCGCCCTATTCAAGATATCTACAATTTCCGACTGACCGACCTCGCCCGTCTACGCAGCTACGTGGAAGCCATCTTCAACGATCAAACTACGGTCTTCAAGTTGAAGCCGGCGTTTTGGTATGTGCTGCAGCATAAGGAGACAGACCAAGTCCGATACATTTACCCGAGCATTAACATCCGGGTATTTGACCAGCCGTTTACCATCCTTAACCGGACGTCGCTAAAGACGATGCTGGAGAAACTGGACACCGTAGATCCCTTGGAATGGGCCCAACAACAACGCTCCAACACCAAGTGGACAGTGGATAGGGTGACCAATGTTAGGTTTTTCGTTACCAAGCTGACCGACCACCCCATCGGTTGAACGCGTCACCCGTGCATTGATGAATACCATAACATGCCGTACATACTCTATATGTCTACATGCTGATCGTTGACTTGAGCTCAGTAAACATTTGTACCTAATGTGACGGTGCGTTAAATAATAAAATATGGTGTTTGATATTTCAATTTATTGGGGGGGTCCTAATGCCCAAACTTTCTGCGCTATCTCCGGAACGACAAAAAATGAAGAGCTGAAACTCCGTGACTTTATATTTTATCATATTGGGGTCATTCTGAGCCTATTTGCATAACCCCTTGAGCAGAGGATCATGGGTAAATTCAAGATGGCGCCCACGTGGGGTCCCAGAAAAGTGATGTTTTTGTCATATTTCTTCAAAATTTCTGCTTTTTCGCGGTGAAAAGTGGTCAACAACTATTTTATTTCACATCACATTAATATTTACTAATTTATCATGCAGTTTGTGCGGAGAAATTGCGTAAATAAAAAATTCGGAAAATCTGACTGAAAAATCGACCAAAAAATGCCGTTTTTGAAAATGACGTCACTGTGACGTCATCAAGGTGGCAATCTTGGATTTTTTTACATTTTCTGGTAGAGCTTGATCCAAAGGTATAGTGTCGTAAGTTTCAGCCCCCTAGCTCAAGGGGTAAGAAAAATAATTAGGGAGGGGCCACAACAGGTCCCAAAAAGCCCCGGCCAGATAGGGTTAAAACATTTTAAGTAAAGCAGGGGTCGAAAATAGCAACTAACTTAACCATCGCTTATGAATCATATTTGTATATACTTGATATAACATGTATTTTGATTATTGTCCCATTGAACCCCAGTGGTGTCCCAGTGTACCCCATAGCAAGGCAAACTGGAACACATTTTTTTACGTTTTTAAAAACAAATTCTGATATTCCAGGATTTTTTGTATGACTATGTCATACTAGATATAAGATATAATGAGAGTAGTATAGAAGGCTACACTACATGTCAATAATAACAGAGATTTTTCCAAAAAGGTGAAAAATGCCCCAGTGTAACCCAATCTCTCCTACAGAAGAGAGATCAAAGTTTTCAATGCGTTTGCGCAGCTCCAGGCTTGTTTTCTTTGACGACGTGTACACAGGAACAATTATTTTTGGCTCTGATAGGTGTTCATGCTATTTTTCGGGTCAGTTGAAATTTTGCCGTATTTCACAATACACACGAACCAGTTTACGTTGAACAGTGTAAAATTGTCAAGGAAAACTGAGTCGTCTGTACCAGGCTTAAGGAATCTCAGGACGGACACTTATAAAGAAGAATGTCGATGGTACTCATATGAACAGTCACAATCAAAGCGTGACTGAGATACATCATTCTTTAGATGACGACTTTACAACGAATATTATGGATTAAGAATATTGATCAGCGATACGGATTTGATATTTTTGGAACATCATGATGTCTTGCCGGCATCATTGAAAACTGTTGACCGCTTCTCTCTTGCAGGAAACAAGCCTATGTTTTTGTCGGGTTTACCAAGGGTAAACCCTACATTAGTATCACTCTTCAGTTTTTCTTTTTTCTTCTGCACATGTGTAGTTTTGATCTCCTGCCCGGAGACTGTTCTCATTTGATGCCCCTTACAACATTCATAAAAAAGTATCGTTCTTCTGTCTGACAGTCATAAACATATTTACAATGCACGGTAGCTTGTGCATTTAACTTGATAATGTGAACATTATCGCAGTAAAGTTGATCTTTCCAATTTCTTTTAAAATTTGCCTTTCCATTCTAGTTTATCCGGTATCATTTGTTACGGCGGGAAGGGTCATTCTCCACGGTCCATTCTCCACCCCCGATGTTGATCAGATCTATCGTTGTTCAGATCAGGCAGTTCGTCTTTGAGCAGTGATTGTGGTTAAGTTTATTATTGATCACGATGAGTTCTTTTCAAAAGTTTACTTCTCTATAATGTAGACAAATTCGTAATTATCTGATAATCAAAGTTGTGCGTCAACAACCTGACTGTGTGGGGAGTGATAGCACACCGACAGGCGACAGTGACCGTCCAGTCTTGAAGAAGAATTTTTTTTGCAGGAAATAAATGACGGTGGAGTTGATATATCTGGGGGTGTTAAAAGCGAAACAGTCTTGGAGCTGAAGCAATCTTGAGTTGATCTATTTTGCTGAAAACGGGAGTTGAAACAGGTATTGAAAACAGGAGTTTGAAACAGGTGTGGAAACAGGTATTGAGCTGAAAGAAAAAAATTGAACCATACACAGTAAACTACTGCATATAACAAAATGGGAGTTTCTTTGGAACAGTATAGACTTTGCATCGGCAAACATAATATTATTTGCCACTCTATACAAAGTAAGTTATCACAGCTTATGCTTCCAATTATCTATGCATTTCTACATTACTATATCTTAAATGCCACAGTGAATACAATTCAAGTAAACCCGACATCAGTACTTTAAGTACTTTGATTGTATACTATGATTGCCTTTTTTGAATTTGGTGCTAATACTGTTATATGGAAAATGGAATAGGTCTTTGGATTATGGACGCGGATATTCTCTAATGGACGACGGCTGGATTATGAATGACGGACTAGACGCGTGTAATGTAAATATTAGTGACGTGGATTTTATACGTGAATTTTATACGGGATTTCTAATAGTGGTAAATGGAGAAGTGGCCTGCCATTATCCCATTTGCTAACATTTAAAGTCACGTTGAAAAGCGGTATCTCGTCTTGCATGAACTATATCCGAGAATGTCCTAGCTGGGTTAGAAGGGGGAGAAAGGGCTATTGGGGGTCGAGACCTCCGTGCAGTGAGCCTGTGAAACGGAGCATGTGCTGTGTGAAAGTTGTATGAACTTCGGAACAATCGAATGGATATGTGATAAATGTGTAGATGTTATGTCAACAACTCCCGATATCAACTCCCGTGAAATTGACATGTCTGACATCCTAGACGAAATTGACAATTCCGACGACATCGAAACATCCCAGGAAACAAACATGTCTGCTAAAATTGACACTGAAACTACCCCATCGGCAAATTCTAAACTTCCGTCTACTCCAATCTTAATAAATTAATATTCTATCGATGCTCCCCAATCGTACACGTCGCTATATAGGATCTTACGTATTTCAATTGAATTTGGTGTTCTGAGTGCCCATACCATGGATATTTAATAGCATTATGACATCATGGTCGCATCTGGACTCATCCATTTGAAGTCGGGGAGGGGAGATAGGTTCACTCTGTCCATTTACCCCAAT
>JAVTVY010055352.1:0-30492 GCA_036873755.1 Hanleya hanleyi
AGTCGGTTCCGTGGGTGAACTTGACAACCCTGGATGATGCTGAGTGATACCCCTGTGTACTGCTTGACTGAGATTCCCTGCCCTGATACAGATGCAGAAGGAAAAACCAGCTGTTGCTGGAAGAGAAACAGTGTTGGCCACAGGTCCCCTACTATAGTACATTCTCCGGGCTTGATGCGACTGTACAGTAAATAGTAGCTTGCTGCTGTCCTTGTCTGTACAATTGGTCCTGGAGAAAAAACCCTGGTCTGCAAGGAAATTCTGGACCGTAGCAGACGTGGGGGTTCGGCCGTTGCGGGTCCCGGTGCCCCCGTGGAAAAGTGATCTTTCGGTTGTAGTACCTTGTAGGACTTGGAGAAAACTGTCGGCGGGAACCCTGAAGTGATGTGAAACACATGGTGTTGTGACATGGTATTGCTGATACCGTGCTGCTAGGACCAGTGTTGATGTTTCTAGAAGACAGTGACTGGAATCTTGCTCCCCCCCAAACTTGACGCAACTGACGACCGTACTGAACGTTCGTAATCAATGCTGATGTGATGTACAACCGCAACCTCCAAGGGGGACCGCCTTCTAGCGTAGATATCCCTAAGGAAGATGATGCGTTGTTTGTCTGTCGTGGTATCCATGTGATGTGTCGGCTATCTGTTGCCGGACTAATGGCCCCCTCTAAGCTATGAATTCCGCATCGGTGAATGTGAAGTTCTATGTGCTTGGTTGAAACTGACTCAGGCATCGCCACTCTGGAAGGGGGGTGAAGATGTTCCGGGACGAGCATCCTTAGATTGCTTGTTCTTGCGCTCAGGATCAGTTGTAGTTGAGAAACTGTAATGAGTACCTGGAGCTAGCCAAAACTGTGCTAGGTCCCGGGTGAGTAGTAGACTGTAGTTCCATCCCACGGCCCTCTGGGTCATGGTGTTGATGGTCTGGTTCTCGGTGCAGGTTCCATATGCCGGAAAACCTGCTTGCCGCTTGAATGTAGCCGTACTACATAATCCGTGGGGTCCCTGGAAATATCCCTGGACCGCCATGATCATCGAGGCGAAACTGGACAAGGGTCTCTGGAGACGTCGAGAAAGTGACGACAATCGGGAGTCGGAGTCCAACTCCTGTAGAGTCGAATATGTTCAGTAAGTGTCCGGTCCCGTCGTCTGGTCTGGTCTCTACTGTCATCCCGATGAATGCTGGAGTCCCAGGTTCTGTTCTGGAGTCCTAATTCGCCTTCCGGATTAAAGATGACTTTATCCTCGTGTCCTCTTCCAGTGTCCGGGTCCGTGTTGACTTGGCCTTGGAAGGGACCTCAATGTGAAACTAGGCTTGCCCACTGTAGACTGGATGTCTCACCCCAAAGAAAAAAACGGGTTAAGTCAAACCGACTAGCCGTTTCTCCCGAAATAGATTCCCCTGATCCTGATGTCGGGTGTAGGTGGAGTCCTAGATTATCCGATGAGGAGTAGGATCCGGCTCTTAGAAGACTGAGGATGATCGTCAGATGAAGTGTCGGGACTTGGAGTAGACCTCACGTAAGGGCTGACTTCTTTGACGCTGATCTTCTATATCATCAGGGTCGACCGTTCTACAATCAGGTGAGTGAAGACTCGAAGCTTGGGAAGGATGAAAGGATGACTAGTGGTTTGAAGGTGAAGCTTGAGAACCCTCAATTCTGACTGACGAGGTTGACCTCTGTCCCGGTCGGGAGATTCCCTCTTTGCCTTGGAACTGTCCTTCCTTGTAAGGGCGAACACCACTCTGAGCATCTAGCTTGGGTTGTCCGAGTTCTGACCGGAAAGACCCTCCGTGGCGACCTCCTCTGTAGAGTCGATAAGACGCCGAAGAATTCCATCTTGGCCCGTGAAAAAGGTCAATGATCTCGCTTATGCTTCACGTCTGGATCCTGAATCGCCTTGGAAATAGCCGTCAGGAACCAATCAGAGTATGATGTAATTCTGTGTTGTGTCAGTATCATATCTTCCACAGCACAGGCTTGCCTCTGTTGAAGTACCCCCGCTGGTGTGGTGTCCTCGTGAAGTTCAACAGTCTGTCAAGATCCGGTTCAGACTTCGGGCCCTGAACGGTGGATTGTCTCTGTGAAGAGTGTAAGCCCTGTAAGGACCGGGCTCCTGGAGAGATGACGAAGTCTCCAATTGTCGATCCAGTGCGTCGTATAGGTTGGCTGATGCTGGAGATGGTGCGCAGGTTGGCGCAGCTTCCTCCTCAGAAGGTTTGTTAAAACCGTAAAGAGGTGTCGTAGTAAGTTTTCTCCGTTCCCGACGAGGTCATCAGGCTGCTTGTCATCGCCGACCACCGGTCTGGGCATCTCTGGAGTCAACGTATGTACCGCCGCTATCCTGGCTTTGAAGGGTAGCATGTCTTATTCTTCTACCTCCGCCCGACGTAGGAGGTGAATCCGTATGAGATGAGGATGCCGAGGAAGTGGAACGTCGTGCGTGATCCTCATATCGTGTCATCTCACGGGTCTCCGATGAAGGAACTCTACCCTGGTAAGGGGCTGTGAAGCCTGGGGATGACTGTGTTTCTTGACCAGGCTTGCCTTGGAAGGTACCCCTGGATCAGAAGTCTGTTCCTTGGGGGCAGGTCCAGAATGGTGATCTACGAGTCCTGTTCATCTCTGGACTTCTGTTTATCCCGATGCTCCGGGCTACGGTGATGGTGGGTAGACGTCCGCTCCTCGCCATCAATGCTTGTTGACGAGAAACCGGTGAACGGCTTCTCCCTCGTCTGTTGTAAAGTCGCTCCGGGGTATGGTCCCTATGGTACCGACTCCGGTAGGCTGGACTAGGTGAAGGGGTCCGACGTCTAGGACGGTCCCTCTCTCGATGATGACGTACAGGATAGGAATCTCGGCGTTGTAACGGTGTGCGACTTCGTTTACGAAATCTGCTTGCCGTAGTACCGAGGTATGGCTCCGTTGTATGGGTCCAAGCTGGAGTAGAGGCCGGCTCACGGCGTTCTGGCTGAGTCCGTTCCTCATAAGTCCGTGACTCCTTGGATGTGGAGTCTCGGTGATCTGTATAAGTCCGTTCTGCTTGAGTCCGTGACTTCTCAGGTGTAGACTCTCGGCGCGCTGGATAGGTCCGTGTGGTATCCCGCTCCGTGATACGGCTCCGGGTGCGTGGTACGGCTCCGGGCTGTAGTTTCCTCCCGCGGTGCTCCGGTATCGGAGTCACGGTGGTCTGGATAGGTCCGTGAGGTCTCCAGTTCCGAGGTACGGCGCCCTGGATAGGGCTGTGATCACTGGATAGGGCCGTGATTCCTTGGAATCCCGGTCCCTGTAGGCCTTTGGCTTGTCCGACTCCCGGCGTCCGGTATAGAGCCGTGACTCCGTGGAACCGGTGAGCTGTGCTTGAGCCGGGGTCCCGCTGTAGTGGTGGAGTCCGTGATCTTGATTCTCGGACTGCCTTTTTCGCCGTGTCCCTCTGTGTCTCCGGGGTACGGCGGTTCTTTGGGGACTTGGATGAACGGGAGTTGGTATCCGAGGACTCGCTTTGATCCGTGTCTGTGACGGGGCTGTCTAGTAGAGTCTGTGTCAGCACTCTAGCCGGTGCAGTAGAAGTAAACCGTGTCGCCGTGGCTTGGGCTTGACTGGTCTGCACTTTGCCTATTCTCTCGGTATCCCGGTAGTCCCTGTAGGCTCTTGGCTTGACGGGGTCTCGGAGTTCTGCATTGGGCCGTGATCTCTCAGAGCCATGGTCCCGTATGCTGATCTAAAGTCCGTGGTCTGTAGGTGTGGACTCCCGGTGAGACGTAGACTCTCGGCGTACTGGATAAGTCCGAACTTCATAGGTCCGTGTCGTTCTCTGTCCCGAGGTACGGCTCCGGGCCGTAGTACCGCCTCTGGAAGTAATCTCTCTCTCCGATGGTCGGGTCCGAGGTGCTCTGCAGTCGGAGTCCCGGCGCTCTGAGGTGTCGAGGTCCTTGAAGGTCCAGGGTACGGCTCTGTCCCGGGTCCCGGTTCTCCACCAGGTCCCGGCTGGCAGACTTGTCTTTCTTGAGTTGCGGAGACTTGGATGAACGGGAACTGTAATCCGAGGTCTGCCCAGATCCGTGGTTGTAACGGCTCCGGTATAGAGTCCGTAACTCATCTTCTCCGGTGAACTTGAACTAGGCCGTCTTGGGTCTGTAACTTGTTCACCGTCTTAAAATGTAGCTCCAGGGTACTGCTTTTCGCCGTGGAGCTGTGATCCTGTGTCCGTGATCTGTACTGTTTCACGGGACTGTTGTGAAGATTCCACTGGCAACAGTATCGTTTTCAACGATAAGTTGCTGGTAGGAACTTCGTTTACAGCCAAGTCGTTGAAGAGGGCCTGAGTAGCTTGCTTCTCAGCTGGACATCTTGCCAGGTCAATGGCCGCTCTCCAGAGTTGACTGCGTCGCCATAGGTGACTGTAAACACACCTTTGAAAACAAAGAAAAATGCAAGTCTTTAACTGATTAAAACTGACGACATTCTTCGTTCCTATAAATCTTTATAGCTGGGCGACTACGTTGGTTCATAATGAACTACGGGAGAGAAAAAAATAACCCTAGAGTGCGTCTATAACAATCCAAAAGTTACTGTTTACAGGAGCTCTTTCAAAACAGGTCTTGTCACCAAGACTGCAAAGGAAAAGAGTGATGGACATGCGCGGAGTGCACGCCACCTGGCGGACGATCGACGCAGCGATCAAGGGAGATAATTTTGTTTGCAGGAGATCTCCAAATGGAGGATATTGGCATTTAAGTGATAACAGGTGAAGATTTGGGACACAAACATGTGTACTAAGTTTCATAATCATCCAATGACAGCTGACAACTGCAACAAACTTTCTAAGTACAGATGTACATGTGCACTTCAGCTAAACACAAAACTCTATCATAGGGATTTTAACATTGGAGCACCCCAGGGGTAGTACACCCAGGTGGCATACCCCCCCCCCCCCCCATAATTTTTCTATTTTTTAAATATTTTTTTTCTAATTTTTCTAGATTTTTTTTTTAATTTGCTAAACCAAAACCTTATCATTTCAAGGCAGGGGACACCGACGACGACATCCTCTTTCCCCCCTCACAATATCTCCCCTTTACTTCGTAAGGCGAGATAAACATGGGTCAATCTCGCTGATTTTCAAGAAGCTTCTGCTTTGTCACCACATGCATGTTTGCTGTATGTTGGGTTCTCCTTTAGTATTGTCATTCTTGAGATATGGAGGTAATGAGAAAATGGATATGGACAGACAGACAGACAGACATACATACATGATGACAACAATACCCAGGGGTCAAAATTTACACAGGTCTGTCTACCTGACAGAGAAATGAAGTACCTGTCTCCAGTCACAGGTAGCCAAAATAGGTGTTCAAAATATATCTTTGACAAAATTCATTCAAAACAGAGGCTAATTAGCAGATTAGTGCATGGCAACAAGGTGTCATTTATTTATTGGTAGCTTGCAACATGTAGCTTTGTCATCAATCTTTTATTACATGTCCTCGACAATTTCAATGATTGAATGTTCAGATTATTCTTAAAGGTGACAGGTACACTTTTTGATCATCTGTCTTGTTGAACAGGTAAATGATTTTGAGTATTTAGGACGAGGAGTAATAAAACGGATGAAGATCAAAAATACTTACGTTCCATAAGCAAAGCATTCCAGTCTAACATTATCTCCTCTTTTGGGGTCAGATGGGTAAACATTTATGAAGTCATCTTGGATTTCTGGTTTATTCTCCCCACTTGCTACAAAAATAAGTGAGAACTGGATATTATACAAACAGTACATTGAGGTTTGCGCATGGCCAAGGGGGAGATCAATCTTAAGATCTGAACATGGAATAAAGAATTTAACTGAAAGAGGATTTTCTCTTTCGCATAGATTGAAATCATAGTTTTGACTTAGCATAGCGTTCAGACAGTTACTAGAAATTCCCAAATTACTTGAGCTGAAACGAATGGTGTTTTCTGGCATTCGAAGCTTCAGCAGTACTATTGGAATAGTGTTTGAACATTCGTTTGCAAGCCTGGAACACCAGTCGGCGTAGTAGTTGATCCATCAACTGACATTGGCGGCTAAACATGATTACAGATTCCTATGTTTTTTTATTTATTTATCACAAAAATAAATGATATACCAATAATCATGGTCAACCCAGCCTGTGTGCTCAAGAAATTAATCGGTGAACTGATCACTAGTTGTAAACAACAATTTTGCCTTGTGCAGCATACGAACCCCCCCCCCCCTCCACAAATTACAAATGCTAGAACTTATGGCTCGTATCTGTAATGAGTACAGGTATCAGGATTCTTTTGACAGTCTTTATTGTGTCGATTTGGTGAAGGAATATTCAATTGCAGTCAGGGGAGAGAAAGAGATAGAGTGGAGTAAGCCATAATTGAGAAACTCCCAACTTTCGTTTTTCTGCTTTGAATCATGTGAAACATGGTTTTAGGCATTGTTTCTACAATGTATTACTAAATCTAGACTGAATTTCCCTATCAAGATAGGCAAAAACAAAAAATCTAATTCTAGCAGAGCTACTCTAAACACGTCAGCATGCTGTGCTGTAGGAAGAAAAAGTGATTTGGGGAAGTGCGTTTGGGCGCAGGCGCAGTGTAACCTATTGGCTGAGGCTACAGAGGGTGAGAATTTTTAATCTACATCAGAATCTCAAAGGAGGATTAGGGCACCTATAGCAGGTGTAGATTTGAGACATAAATTTGAGAAACTCCCAACTTTCGTTTTTCTGCTTTGAATCATGTGAAAAATCAGAATGAGGTCATGCTGTCCGGGGTCGTTTAAGAATATCAGTAGCATAATCGAGAATTCAAGATCGATGATGCTACTGTAACTTTCAACCAATTTCAATGTTGTGCAACATTATTTGTTATAATTTATTAGTGTACTGGGTAATTGAAAATTAATGCAAGAATATTGCTAGCCATTTTGACATGTGCGTGTTGCAATGTTAAGGGGTGTTCTCAAATGCGAATATATTTTACTATAATTCGTTTCAGCTCTAAATATTACTATCTGAATACAGTTTTCTCAAACCTTAGAAGAATTGTTCTATATCTGTTATGAAAGGGGTAGTGGCGTGATTTTAATTGTTTGGGTAAAATGAAACTCCTGATCACCTGTAACGTTTGCCGAAGGCTTGTCAAGTCGCAAAGTATTTCCCAGAGGGAGCAATATTGTTAATAAGATGGAAATGAGAATGAGGGAGATAACACTGGATAATGTGCCGGGCTTTGGATTACCCTAATTTAGGCACACCCTCTATTCAATGCAGTAAAACACTTTATGCAGGGAAATGCGTCCAAATTGGTACCAGAATTCTGGTGACACAGGTTGGCTTTGACTCAAACATGGGGATTAATTAATAAATAACCCCCATGAACAGAACTGCACTGATTCTCAATACAAGAAATAATATATATATATATTTATTTTTTTAGAATAGTTTTTTTCATTTTTGCTCTCTAATTTGGGCATATAATCCTATTTTGGGTACAACGTTTAACATTGTATCAAGAGGGTACTCTTAAAGACCTGACGTGACCATGGGTGAGAATTTTGGGACTAGTTGATAATTTAATTTAGACATAACAGATGATAACTATGTAAATCAAAATATCTGACAACTTCAACAATTCTAGCTGATTATTCCAGATAAAATAAAGTTCCATCTATCACAATCATTTTTGATTGACCTTTTGAAGAAATTTCATTTGAAGGATTCCCTTCATCTTCAGTTTATCCAGCCAATTTATACGTTCCCACTTTGAAACTACCTTGATTTATCTGATCCGCTTCAGTGTTCAAAATCCAAGGTGAAAATTTCACCTACAAACGTTCGACGAACCAATCAGAACCTAAACACCGATTGTGTGTAGAGTAACATCTTCAATTAGCGCTGTCATTCCTCCTAATATGATGTTTTTATTAGCCCACTATAGGTCAGCCAATCAATAATGCTTTTCTAGGACTCATTTCGAAAGTCAAATATTTTCGAGGTCAGTGACGTCTCGTGTCAGATCTTTGAACATTGAAGGGGGCCAGATATATCAAGAGAAGTTCGAAGTGGGAATGTAGAAATTGGCTTGATAAATTGAAGATGGATTTTCTTATGATGGCTTAAGGTTGACTAGCAAAATAGAACCAGATTGATAAAAGGAGATTGAATTATTAGACAGATTACCACAGTCCACAGATATTCAATCCAATTCAATTTATTCTTGTATTATATGATAAAGTACACAATAATTCAGTCTGAAATGTGTTTCCACCTACCCCTAACCACAACATTCATCTTCACTTTGAGGGCAGTGGCACTGGGTGTCTGAGAGGATCCAATGTAACTCTGTGCAGAGGGTGGTCGGGTCAGAGTAACCACACAGAAATAATAATCATCGTCCTCTCTGTTTACTTCAGAGAAGTACAGTTTCCCTTTGGAGGAGATGAAGATGTACTCCACGTACTCCGGACGGATGAAATTAACGGCTTGTCTTCTTGCCCACTGGTAACGAATGGCTGAGAAAAGAAAAAAATGGACCCTTATATATATGACCTCCACTTGATGCATGATCAGTATGTCAACCTTACTTGAAATTTTGTCGACTGTAATGGGCCCCGAACGTAGGGTAGGTGGTTGTGTAGGGATATATTTTTTTTTTATTCTGTGTTGAATAAATTTACATGTATGATTTTAGCACAAAATTACCACAAAAAAAATTTAAAATTTTAGAGGCCTTCTTAGTTTTATTAAATGATGGCCTGAGAGGATTTCAACCAACCCAGAGAAGAACTTCAACCGGCCCAGGGAAAAATTTAAGCAAACCAAAATCGGACAGATATGACAGTGAGTGAGTAGGATTTAAGGTCGTTTTCAACATTTTTTCATTCGTATCACGATGGTGCCTATATGTGCCAGAACACGATAGTGTCCACAGTTCCTATTATCCTGGACACTGATCAGCAAAGCCAGTAGAGCACTCAGTCACCCATCCAAGTATTGACTGAGCTCAACATAGCTTTTATCAGTGACCTGACAAGAACCGTTGTGCCCAAAATTCTTTTTCGTATAGCCTCGGCCTCTCAGGGTCACACTGCATAATATCAAGCGGTCAGCTGACAACGTGATTCTTAAAAGCGAGACTTCCGGCTAGCTATGGGCTATATATACCCATACCCTCCCTCAAATCACTGTCTTTTTTATCACGCGGCAGCGTGCAGTAAGTATACAACGTGAAAATTTATTATCAGGCGATGCCTGGTTGCCGTCACGGTACAAACGAGCCTTGCTCAAGCAAGTGTGGGGAATCCGAGCAGATTTCCGAGGCGGAGCTGTCAGCTTCCGAAGATTGTTACCCTCAATTTGAGGGATTCGACCCGAACGGGATTCCGATTATGTCGGCGGCTAAAAAGCCTACTGAAAATCGTGCCACCGGCACTGAGAAAGGAGCCACCGGCTCCGATAATGAAGTGAAAAGTAAAAAAGGCAAAAAGAAAGCCATTAAGAAATCTCACATTGTTGAGAGTACCGAACCACGTGGTCGAGAACACAGTTCCAAGATGGCGAACTTAGTTTTGGACGAGGCCGATATGTTGGCTCTCCGGGATAAATTAGGCCTGGACAGTTTGAAGGCAAAATTGGAACAGTTGCTTGAGGGGCAACAAGATTTCTTCGATATTCCCACAAACGTGTGTAGAGGGGGAATTAGTGAGGAGCCACCGGCTTCTTTGTTTTTAGGCACAGAGAGTGCATGGCCTGAAGGGGTCGATGTTGACGACGAATTTGTTTTTCCATCGTCAGGCGTGGTCCCGCCGGACATTATCGAGAATGACACTGAAAATTTTGTCACCCCAGATATTTTCGTTGCTAGTGAGGCGAAAGGCGAGATGCTAAGCGAAAAAGTAGCAGCCTTCATGAGACTGGCAAGTTCACGCAAAACTGATGTTGTCAAAATGGTTGAAAGACATGCTGTGCCGAGTAATTGTGAACAAATGTTGCCTCCCCGGGTCAACCCGGAGATTTGGACCTCATTAAATTCGACTGTCCGGTCTAGGGACAAC
This sequence comes from Hanleya hanleyi, assembly GCA_036873755.1. Classification (NCBI taxonomy): domain Eukaryota; kingdom Metazoa; phylum Mollusca; class Polyplacophora; order Lepidopleurida; family Hanleyidae; genus Hanleya; species Hanleya hanleyi. The sequence goes on from JAVTVY010055352.1 coordinate 10,074, forward strand.
TCTCTTCAGAAAGTGCAGACCCTGTTGGGTCATGGACTGGCAGCAGTGGGCAGATTAGCTGAACTGTTATGTGCACCGAAAGACAAAACTGAAGTGGCCAAGTGCCGCCAAATGGCATCAGACTCTTTGTCACTATTGTGCAATACATATTTTAATGTGTCTGTCTCGCGGAGACAATTGATCAAACCATTTCTTGCGAAGAAATATGCCTCCTTGTGCACACCTGACTCTCCAACAACAGGCAGTTTGTTTGGTGACAATGTTAAGGACAGGGTATCAGAAATTGATAACATTTCTCGTGTAGGCAGGAAAACTGAGCTCACTCTGTACAGGAGAAACCCCCAATGGCAATGGGCCTCTCGGGGAGGAAGAGGCCAGCAAAACTATCCTCCCAGCAATCGAGGCTGGAGGAGGGGCAGATCCCGACCATATCAGTATCCGCCAAGGTACGGAAGTTACATGTTTGGCCAGAGCAGAGGTCGTGGCCAAATGAATACAGAACGCCCTACGAACCCGGAGGCGAAGAAATAGAGGTAATTAAGTTTTGTGCTGGTGCTATCAGTAAAAAACTGCCCAAGTGGCAGGAGCTAACTAATGACCCATGGGTTTTACGGAATGTTGTTGGTCATATGATCGAGTTTAAATTTTCTCCATATCAAATGATGGAGCCTAACTCGTTGAGATTTAGTGTAGATGAGGAGTCTAAGATTGATAAAGAATTAACGGTATTGCTTGATAAGGAAGCTATTGCGGTGTGTGAACCATCGCTAGACCAATTTGTATCTACCATTTTCCTTCGACAGAAAAAGAATGGCAAATTCAGAACGATACTAAATTTACGAGGCTTAAATGAATATGTCGAGTATCACCATTTTAAGCAGGAAACTTTGGAGATCACTTTGGATCTAGTAAAAAGGGGGGATTTTTTCACCTCCATAGATTTGCAAGATGCATACCATAGTATACCTATAGCGGTTGAGCACCGAAAATACTTGAGATTCAAATGGAAAGGACAGCTACTGCAATATTGTTGTTTACCTTTCGGGCTTTCTTCAGCTCCTCGTGTCTTTACGAAAACAGTTAAACCAATTTATTCTCACTTCCGTTCCAATGGTATACGGTGTGGCTATTTTATTGATGATTCTTTGATTATGAATCAGGATAAAGGAGAGTGTGCCAAACAAACAAACTGTGTAGTAACCACTTTCCATGCATTAGGATTCCTCAGTAGTCCAGAGAAGTCTATTTTTAGTCCCACACAGACGATACCATATTTGGGGTTCATTATTGATTCCGTAGAGTTTACTATTACTCTATCCCCAGAAAAAATCCATAAAATATTGGAATATTCTCATGAAGTATTGTTATCCCCAATTCTTTCTATTCGTCAGGTAGCAAGTCTTATTGGATTATATACTTCCAGTATGCGAGCCATTAGGTTAGGGGCTCTACACTACAGGTTTCTTGAGCAGGATAAAATTGTAGCTCTACGAACAAGTGTTGGTTACGACTCCTGTATGGTTTTATCTGGAATGGGAGTAAATAATATTGTCTGGTGGGTGAATAACATTGCTGCAAATAATGGCATGATGATTCGTAAACCCCTGGTGGATATGTTCGTATACACAGATGCCTCAAAATTAGGCTGGGGGGCTGTGTCGCATGGTAGATCAGTCAATGGTAGATGGAGTGTGTCCGAATCGTACAAACACATTAATGAGCAAGAGTTATTAGCTGTTCGATTTGCTTTAGAAGCGTTGTTTCTGCCAGAGCATGTTGGAAAGCACGTTCAGGTGATCTCTGATAGTACAACAGTGGTGAGCTATATTAATCGTGTTGGAGGAACAAAGATGAACCTTCATGCAGTAACCACTTCAATTTACGAGTTTCTTGACGAGCATCACATGGTGATAAGTGCTAGATTTATTCATGGTGTGGATAACATTCAAGCAGATTTTCTTTCCAGGAATTTCAACGATTCAATAGAATGGACTTTGAAATCGTCTGTTTTCAAAAGAGTTTGTTCTACATTCTTTCAGCCAGACATTGATTTATTTGCAACTAGACTCAATTATCAGGTTGCTAGATATGCTTCTTGGGGTCCAGATCCTGGATCCTGCATGACCGATTGCTTTGCGTATTGCTGGTCAAATTTTGAACCATACTGTTTTGCTCCTTTCAGATTAATATCTCGTGTGTTGATCAAGGTTGTAGATGACAAAGTACAAAGAGCCTTGATCGTGGTTCCGCATTGGACAACTCAGCCATGGTTTCCACAACTGGCATGTATGTTAGCCGACTTTCCAGTCCGATTACCACGGAGTTCAGATCTGTTAACCATACCCGGTGTGAACAAACGCCACCCCATGGGCAGGAGACTCCAGCTAGTCGCTTGTCTAGTATCTGGAGAAGCCTCCGTCAGTCAGGAATTTCAGTTGAGGCTGCGACGTTTATCGCGAAATCCTGGAGACATTCTACGAATAAACAATATGAATACGCGTGGAAACGCTGGGGTGTTTGGTGCAGTCAACGGGGTATTAATCCCCTTTCACCAACTACAGCAATGGTGCTGAATTATTTAGCATATTTAGCATCATTTTCCTCTTACAGTGTAGTTAACATGCATCGCTCCATGCTGGTACAGACTCTTAAATGTTTGAACTGTTGTGTGTCTGAAGATCTGATTAAGAGACTTCTAAAAGGAGTGTTTGAGGCAGCGCCTCCAATGCCAAGATATTCTCGCACATGGGACGTTTCAGTTGTTTTGTCGTATTTAAAAAGTTTGGTTCCCAATTCTAGTCTTTCACTTAAGAGCTTGACGCTCAAGTTAGTTTCATTATTAGCTGTGGTGACTGCCCAACGAGTACAAACGTTACAGGCATTGACTGTTACAGGGATGAGGTTATCCCAATGTAAACAGAAGATTACTTTCATCGTACATAAATGTTTAAAAATAACTCGTCAGAAACGTCTGCCGAAACCAGTAGTTATTGCGAAGTATCGCGATAGAAATATTTGTGTTGTGGCAACTCTGTTGCATTACCTTGAAAGGACTAAGTCCAGGCGGAGATCCGACCAACTTTTACTTTCTCACAAGACATTGAAACCAGTCTCCACTGACACTATCTCGCGTTGGTTATGCGAAGTTCTGACTTTGTCGGGTATTGATAGTGCCATCTTTAAGGGTCATTCCTATAGAGGAGCGTCGACCTCTGCAGCATTCCGGAAGGGAGTGTCTGTCCAGATTATTCTTGACACGGCCGATTGGTCATCAGCTACTACGTTTCATGACTTTTATCACAGACCGCTCGCAGAAAGTATGAAGTCATTTAGTCAGTCTGTGTTAGAATGAGTACACATGTACTGGATTATGTTTGTGATCAAATAATGGAAGACAAGACGAGAACTGTAATAAATGGTCTGTTTATTTGCATCTTATTGCTTCTCTGTTGTCAGTTCTTTGAATATGCAGTGTGACCCTGAGAGGCCGAGGCTATACGAAAAAGAATCCCCCCTCTCATCCCAGCATCTCTGATGTGCAGGATGAGAGGGATTCTTTGAGTATACAAGGCCGAGGCCTTGAGGGGTCACACCCACCCTTTGTGGTTGATTGGTATTGGGTGTAGGTTTGACCCAATTGGCTTCCCTCCCTTTGGCTTTACTGCCAACAGAGATTTTTTGTGCTGTAAATAGACAGTGATTTGAGGGAGGGTATGGGTATATATAGCCCATAGCTAGCCGGAAGTCTCGCTTTTAAGAATCACGTTGTCAGCTGACCGCTTGATATTATGCAGTGTGACCCCTCAAGGCCTCGGCCTTGTATACTCAAAGAATCCCTCTCATCCTGCACATCAGAGATGCTGGGATGAGAGGGGGGATTATACATCGTACTACATAGGCTCACATAGCTGAAACACATGTGAACCCAAAAAGTTTTCGCTGATCTTCTACACCAAGAATCACAATTTGAATCTTTATACATTGTGTTTTCGGAATGTTCTCATTCTTGATCAACTCATCGCATGCAATATGGAGTTTGAGTTAGCTTTCATTCTTGTTCCATGGAAAGAGGAGTGTTGGAGAAGCAGGCCTGCAAGTGGCTCACAGTGAAAAATATATAGAAGAAAATATAGGACATTTGCCAAAACATAGGAGAAATAAAGGAATTTTCTAAATAAAATTCAGAAAAATATAGGAAATGAAGTAGTCCAAGACAGGTCACTACTACGCTGTAAGTAGTTTTCTGATGTTTAATCAAATTATTTCCACTGAATGCGATCTTTGTGATGGGGATTGAGGAAACCCATTCTGCTGCTTGGTTCAACAAAGAGAGATTTAAATGTTTTCATACTTGCTCAGCGAAGCGAGGCAAAAAAACATTTTCTGAGGTGTATTTTCTCATGCCAATTTGACTCATTTCAGAGAATTGGGGAAAGTTTTCATGAGAAAAAGTCAAAATATAGGAAATATAGGAGGTTTTGAGTGATATAGTAATGACTAAAATATAGGAAATATAGCAGGCACTTGCAGGCCTGGAGAATCAAAGTTTACCTGGTTGATAATCGATATTAGGACATTCAATCTGTGCTCCACTATGTTCTACAGCCTGGACAGCAGAGGACCCCACATTAGAGAACTCTCCAAGTCCTGTAAAACATACCAATACATCTGTAAGACATGCTTTAATTTCTAATAGTCATGGTTCTTACACTTATAGCACGAAAAAATTCCAGGATTTTTCCAAGACTTTCCAGATCAATAATTTCAATTTTCTGGGATTCTTTTTTACAATAAATCGCGACAAAGATGAGCAAATTAACGAAGTTCGGGAACAAATTTTGGCACAGTAGCGAGCGACATCAAATTGCAGGTTCTCCCAGAACATGGAAGTGTAATTTTTCCAAGAGTTTAACGTTATTTTTAAGCAGTATGAACACTGAATAGTATTATGAGAATGTACCATTGGGCAATCATATGAATGCCAAGTATTGAAGGCTGGGGTTCACACAAGGGGGATAACTCATCCTGGTAATTCAATTATCTATTATTTGAGAATTTATAATGGGTCATATGAATGCCCCAAAATGAAGGTGTGTGGAGAAGGGCATGTCGGGAGGTGCTGATAAATCAAGGCAAGTGGAGTAACTCAAGGCTGAAGTGTACTTACTACCAAAGGAAATCTGGATTGGATTACTGAGAATCATCCCAAACTTATTTGTTGCGGAGCACTGGTACCGGGATGCATCTTGACCAGGGTTAGGATTGGCGAAAGTGAGGCGTCCATTGGTCAGTGTGTATCGAGAATCTACTTCTGAAGTGAGCTCTGTACCTCCAGAAAGCTCAAAGACTCCACTAGTGCCATTCTCCCAGTTGTACGTCGGCATGGGGTTGCCGGTAGCGACGCATTCGACATATGCAAAAGCAGGGGTGCCCACAATAACAGTGTCTTGTGCATTAACGAGGAAAGATGGCCCTCGCTCAATTTCAGCTAACGATGGTACAAAGTCCATACCATAATCTGAGAAGATAAAACAAGGAATACAACTTTAGAGTGGAAATATTAACAGTTTGTGAAAAACATTAGGAATATAAAAGATCACGGTATGATTAATAGAGCTGACCCGAATAGTCGACCACATTCGTAGTATGTTAAAATTCTGAATATTTAAATAGTATAATAACATTCAAATATTTGAAACAACCCCTTAACATTGTGACACGCACATGGTCTAGGCCACTGACAAAATGGCTAGCAATATTCTTGCTTTAATTTTCAATTACCTGATAAATGAATAAAATATAATAAAGAATGCTGCACTACATTGAAATTGGTTCCAAGTTACAGCTGCATCATCGATCTTGAATTCTCGATTGCACTAATGAGGTTCTTAAACGACCCCGGAAAACGTGACCTCATACTGATTCTGATTTTCCATGTGGACAAGGCAGAAAATGAAAGTTGGGAGTTTCTCAAATATGGCTTACCCCACTCCCCCCCTTGACTGAAATTGAATATTCCATTGCTTAATCGACACAATAAGGCTGTCATAAGAATCCCGATACCTGTACTCGTTAAAAATATGAGCCGTACGGCAAGATCTACCATTTGTAATTTTTGTTTTTTTCATATGATACACAAGGCAGTGTTGTTGTTGTTGTTCCCAACTGGTGATCAATTTCGCCGATTAATTTCTTGCAACACTAGCTGGGTTGTCCATAATTACCCTTCAGTGGTATATGTTTTAATTGTGGTAATTAAATCAAATAACACAGGAAGCTATAATCACTGATGTTTATCTGCCAATGGCAGTCGATGGATTGACTACTGCATCGCCTGGTGTTCCAGGTTTGCAAACAAATGTCCAAACACTGTTTGCTATTCTTTTCAACTCTGACGATTAGGTCACTGAAAATAATCACAATTTTACAGTGGTCTAATTTCAGTGAGCCGACTCCACATTATGTCATGCAAAATGAATAAATAACCGCAAGGAGTATCTCCTTTTCTAAATTGAGTTTAGGAATAACAACATGGCAGTGTGACTAATGTCACAGGACCTATGAAGTAGGATAGGCATCAGGACTCCGCCGCGCACTGAACTCTTGGAAATCCCCCACCCCCCAGTTGAAATCCTGCCTATATTAAGATGGGCACTGCCCAAGTGAGAATCACCCAAATCACCAGAAATTTTCATCAAAAGTAGGTCAGCTCAGAACTTGCTGGCAAGTCCCCAAATGCACCTTCATGCCAAATATGAAGGTTCTAATGTCAACAGTTCTCCTTATTTTGCCGACGAAAGCACTGGGATGGACTGACTGACTGAGTACCGGACAATTTGCAAATGGTAGCCTACTTCATAGGAAAAACAAGTTCAGATTTGATTCAATTCACTGCAATTCCATATCCCCTGTTGGGGGTGATCAGTTGATAGGTTGATCCCAATGACCGGTTACATGTAAAAAGAAAGGTTACCAATTCTCCGTTCATCTTGGAATGTTTTGTAGACCTCTTGCAGCGGAATCTCACAAACATAGCCATTAGCAGCATTTGGCTGACTTCGCTTCCAGCCATAGTTCAACGTGGAGAAGTGGTAAACCAGGTAGTTCCCAGACTCGGTGTCTGATGAAGCCAGATTATTAATCCAGTATGACTGACTAGGGTCGATGGGTATATTTCTCCCATCCCCTTCCCATCGGTAAGTTCCATCGGACTGCTGCACACCGCTGGTATACCAATCTGAGCTGAAAACACAGATGATATTAAATTAGCATATATCTGTAATACACATGTTTTGGTTCATCGTGATATAGCTGAAATATTGTTGAAAGCGACGTTAAATTCTATTCACTCACTCACTTGGGTTAGAGTACAGTGCCTAAGAAATTGGAGCTGTTCTGTGTGTGAAGATTAATTTAGTCAAAACACAAAGGTTTCGGTACCGGTAGTGCTAGACTGCCTGTCAGAGGTATCAACATTTGCGAACACTTTGCCATCCATACTAAGATAGCTTGCGAATCATGTGTCACCATTATTGCAGCTCGATATCCGATACTTTACCGTATACTGTTCGGTCTTCATCCGGCGGAGAACAGACTCTGGAAATCTGATATATTACAGGCTTTTCATACTACTTCTGAAACATATATTGTCTGAGCTTACAAAAGATACAGATATGAATAACTTCCATATAGCCCAATAGGTGGTATAGATCTGTAATTTTGAACAAGTAGAACAGCAAGACTCAAAAATGGCGGGTTACGTTGGGGTTATGTCGGCAGAGTTTAGCTGATTGGCCGACAACATCGGGGATTTCCCTCTTATAGTTACCGAAAGTAGGCTGATAATGGATACACACGATCCCAGGGTCAGTCTTACCGTGTATAGATGACCCAGGTGGTTACAGGTTGAAGTATCAAAACAGATGATCCTGTATTACTGGTTTCAATTCTTTGGCCATCGGTAATGAATTTGGACCAATGTGCAATAATCTTCATTTATAGATATACTTCATAATTAGGGAAAATGGAAAAGTTTTCTCATCACTTCCCAGTCTAGCTCTACCACAGGTCATGTGAGACACTCACAGCTATTTGTCCCTCCATATATGGAGAGTACGTTCCACTGTTTTCACCATCTCAAAACTTGAAGTATTTCTCACCGATGTCCCATGTTGAATACAGTGAGTAGTGCATGGTTCGCTATCTCTCATGATTATTCCTAACAATACATGTACTGGTGCATGTAACAGGCAAAAATTTCTCTCATATCGTAATCATATTACCCCATATAAAATATGGCACTTATTTGACGTATATTCACCTAATTTCTTCTAGTTTATAGCCAGTCTCTTGATAACTTACATGTATGTATGTATGGGAGACCCCATGTCGAGTACTACCCAAATAGGCTAACCTGACTGAGCATGTCAGTGTATTGGGACTTCAACAATTTCAATCAAAATAGTCTTTGCTCTGCTTGCTGAACATCCATCATAAAACAATTTGTAACAATGCATGGATTGCCATTCAAGACACATGAACATCTACAATACAAGCATGACAAGGATACACAATCATTGCAGGGATCTATTTTGGTTCTTCTGATATCTTTAAGACTGTTAGAAATATGCACACTCAGTATATTTACCTGTGTGTGGGGTCATGTGATTTCTTTTCAGTTTGTTGGCATTTTATTCAATCACACTAATGTTATGTTATGTTTATGATCAAATCCATGGTATCAATAAAAGTCAGACTCCACAGGTAGAAATTTACACCTGTCCCTGACAGGTAATTTTTGGAAGAGACAGAGAAATGAAGTACCAGTCTCCCTTGACAGTCAATAAGTTTCTGTTGGTGTTTTAAAATATATCTTTCACAAAATTCATTCAGCTGCTAATTAATGCATGAAAACAAGGTGTCATTAATTTATTGGTAGCTTGCAACATGTAACTTTTTCATTAATCTTGGATTTACATGTACATGTACTTCACAATTTCAATGATAGCATGTTCAGGTAATTCTTGAAGGTGGCAGGTAAACTTCTTGGTCACCTATCTCAATTGAAAGGTAAATTATTTTGATTATTCGATCCCTGGGATAGAATCCTGGGGTAGTTAACTTACCTTAGAGGATCAACAAGTTTAATCTGATCCATGATGAAGTTGTGTTCAGAGAGGGTATTCACACTGACCAAGGATGAATGATATCGCTGTAATCAGAACCATACATGATGTAAGTTACCATGACAACTACATGTGACTGACTAATTCGTTTGACTGTTCATAGCAAGAAACTGAATACTGTTGTTGAAAAAATTCAAAACTATACTATTTTAAATTTTTTTTAACAAAAATACTTGATATTTTCAGAAAAATCAAATTCCCAAATAAAAAAAAAATATCTTCACATTTATGCTTGGAGTATTTTCCAATTCAAAAAGGAAATATTTCGTACTGAAGGAAATAATGGAGCGGTAAAAACGTTTTAAAACTTGATATAGCTTTATGGTTTAGAGTCGCGGAACTTAATAAGAAAACATATATTTCAGCCTGTCAATATGTCTGAACAGCAACATTTAAAATGTTTTAAATTGCACAGAAAATATCGATTTGGCTTGCAAGTTCTATGTTCAGTGCCCGGCAAGAAAAGCAATCCCAAGCGACTTGGTCCCCAGGTGAAACCACCTATAAGTGGATCAATATGAGTGAGAGTTACTGTTTGACTCTTGCGGTTTTAGCTGGTATGAGAATGATGGGGATTCTTTGTTGCAAGCACTTCAGATACCTACATAATAGATTTGTCTGGAAACAAAATTTTAACTTGGCCTTTTGGTGGTGCCACCTTTTGGCCGATCGGCATGAAAAACAATCCGAAGTAAGATTTCGAGGCGAGGTACCAACATACCAAAAATAAAAAGAATCCGTTAAGTATTCAGAAGTCATTGTCTGGAAACTAACTTTGCCTCCACGTAGCTCCAACTACATGTACATGTAGGTGATCGGCATGAAACCCCCAGGGAGATCTGAGATGAGATACCATCATAAACTTAATAAATTTGAAAAGAACCCGTTCAGTTCTCCAGAATCATTGTCCGGAAATGAAATTTTAACTCTGCCTCTAGATAGGTGGCACCACCTTTTGGTGGATCCGCATGAAAAACAATCTGAAGCAAGATCTTGAGGTGAGGTACCAACATACAAGTACCAAATTTGAAGAAAAAAATCCGTTCAGGTATTCATAAGTTATTACATGTATCTGGAAATGAGCTTCGCCTCCAGGTATAACTCCAACTACATGTAAAGAAGAATTGGCATGGAAGTCCCAGGAGAGATCTTAGCTTGAGGCAAGATACCCACATAATAAATTCGGGAAGAGCCCATTCAGTTTTTCATAAAATATTGTCTGGAAATTAAATTTAAACTTGGCCTCTAGGTAGTGCCACCTTTTGGTGGATCGGCATGAAAAACAAGCTGAAGCGAGATCTAGAGGCGAGATGTATCAACATGCCAAATTGGGAAAGAATCCGTTGAGGTATTCAGAAGTCATTGTCCGGAAATGAAGTCAGACAGACAGACCCCAATACCATATTCGCTCTGAAGCCCTTCAGGCATTGAGAGACAATGATGTGTCCATCACCATGCATGGTTGAAGTCCTACTGTTATGATAACAATACTTATCATATCTCAGAGAAGCATGTAGACTTTTGATTGGCTGACAGACCTCATGTGTGATGCTGTATTGTCAACTTGCTGGTCGAATATATATCGTATACCCCCGTCGCCAAGGGCAACGAACAGGTGTTCACTAGATTCCATCGTCTGCTAAACAAAATGGCTGAATCAGGCAAACGTTTCGCGTCTCACACGGACGATGAAGTTGTTGAAAAGCGGGCTAATATTATTCCCAGCAACACAAAAAAATCGAACAAAGCGTCCGCCAGAACTTTGAAGTATTACCTGAAAGAGAAGGGACAGAGTGAAGAATTCTCGGCCGAGAGGTTAGCAGAGGTACTCAGTCATTTTTATTTGGATGCCCGAAAACAAGACGGAGAATTGTACAAAACATCCACTCTCGAAAACTTTCGACATTCTCTGAATCGTTACCTGAAGGCATAATTAGATTAGAAATTCGGAGTTTAATGAAGCCAACGGGTGCTTCAAAACCGCACTTGCAGAGTTGAAGGCATCTGGAAAAGGCGACACCGATCATTATGAGCCCATAAACGAGTCCGATCGTTGTAAACTCTACAAGTCTGTTCTCATGTCCCCAAACACCCCAACTGGGCTTGCAAATAAAGTTCAGTTCGATGTATGTCTGTTCTTCTTTAGAAGGGGAGTGGAGAATATGGAAAAGATGACAAAAAACACATTCATCAAGCGGGACCCGAAAACTGGGCAGAGGTATGTGAAAAAAAAGGAGGATGAACTCACAAAAAATCGCCAGGCCCAGCAAAAAGAGGGTGTTACCGGATTCATGCCTGAAGAAGAAGGTTCCCCGTTCTGTCCTGTTGCTTCATTCGAAAGCTATATCTCCAAACTCCATCCGAAATGTGATCGCTTGTGGCAGTACCCGGTTGATAGTTTCCTCGACGACGATAAAGTTTGGTATTATAACAAACCTATTGGGAAACACCGCTTGGCAGCCTTCATGACCAACCTGGGCACTCGTCTGAAACTTTCTGAACCATACACTAACCACAGTATACGAGCAACCGGCATCACCATCCTTGGTAGAAACAACTATTCAGCATCTCAAATAATGGCTGTCACAGGTCACAGATCTGTCTCGTCGCTGTCGGTTTACCAGCGAGTAAGTGATGGCGAGAAACTGCAAATGGGCCACACGGTTGCGTCAGTAGCCTTTCCTGACACAATGGGTTCAACCCGAAAGACGAATACCGGTACGCATACACTTCCAGTAAATGTTCTTGTCAAACCCCATCCTGCAGAAACTGTGACATCATCTTCTCAGTACCCTGTACCCACATCAAATGATGCCACGTCGGCCGTGTTACACACCCAGGATGCACGAGCAGAAGGCCATGCCGACGACTTTGATTTTGATCTTAATCAGCTGTTTTGTGAATTCGACAGCACCGCTGTCCCGCCCACATCGTGTGACATTCCCACAGCTATCCTGGTCGCCGCAAATCCCTCAGCGCCAATGTTCAATAACTGCACAATAAATGCAATCAACATCATCGTGCGAAAATGAAGCAAATACCTATACTTCTGCCAAATTGTGCAGGACAGTTTGATTTTCCCAATTTTTCTCTCGAACTGTAAATTTAAGTCAGTTCATGTTGGTCCTTCTCCTGTGTGATGTTATGGAAACATGACACAAGTGACACTGTTTTGTGACACGGTGTTGAATTATAGACAGAATGGAAATGTAACAGTTCACACGTGTATTTGAAACTTACATATCCACGCAACAGATGTGAATCCGGAACGGGTCTTTCAATGTATTTATTAACAAAAGGTATATAATCTAGATATTATACTCGTCGATGGCTATTAAATATGAAATTGAGATTAAGCTTAAAGATGTAATCAGCCTCAAAATGGATGGATTTTGTAAACTCTCTCCTGTGCGTTTTTTCAGCAGGGAAGATCACCAAAGCATCATATGTATTATATTTGATGATAGTGGGATCGTCATATACAACGAATGCAAGAATATCTTGTCAGAGAAATTTGTAACTCTGCCCGCTTCGGTGGCTTTTCTGTCTCGCCATTGAGTGTGTGTTGTACGCGGAGAGGAAAATGACGTCACTGCGTGACGTATGAGTGACATAGCGACGCTCACGAATTTGAATGCTGCACAGCTGCAGCCATGAGATAACGTCATGGCTCGTGCCTACGGTTCGGTGATGTCGCATAGCATACGTTAGTAGAATGCACCATAAGTGTATACGCTTGTTGACACGGCCGTGGAAAAATAAACGGCATGCCATGCTGTTTATTTTTAAAGATCAACTCCTTCTATTTTCTCGTGAATGGTAGAAACAAGTTTAGTTTTTTGTGGTCAAATGTGTTTCATTTTGTACCTGTTGTAACATATGTCACTTTCGCGGAATTTGAGAGACATCGATTTCAGCCCAGATTTGAGGCTGATTACATCTTTAATGTTCCAGTATTTTATACGTTTCTGATTTTCAGAATAGAACATAAGAGATGAAGCTGAATTTGAAGTTAGATTGTTCATTCTTTATCACCGAAGCCCACCGGTATTTCACACGGAAACCGGGTTCATTGTTCACGGATTACAGTATACATGGTATATGTTATCGTTATCTTTGCTCCTCCCTTAGTACGTTTTAAACATGAGGATTGTAAAAATGATACATTTGTCTTTGTGTTCATTTTTTCCGGTGCATGCTGTGGATCGTTCTGAAACCAGTGCAAGTCCGATCGAAGTCCGTTCCATTATGTCGGCCTTGAAGTCCAAAGTGATTCTTAATGCTCTGAAATATGATAAATTCGTTATACATCGCCCTTCCGGGGTAATACAGGATGAGATTTAGTTTCTCTCGCCATATTTTTCCTCGGCTGCGCCTCGGAAAAATATGGCGAGAGAAACCAAATCTCATCCTGATTACCCCGGAAGGGCGACGTATAACTAATAATATCTATTTTGTCTGACAGGGAATATTGGAAATGATCTGAGCTTATTCGCAGATTTAATTTGATTTTATTGGTTCTAATAGAACATTACAATATTTTTGGCATGTTTTCATCCTTGCTATGAAATATGGAAAGAAAAACTCAAATAGACATGTACATAATAACTAATTGAAAATTAGGGAGACAAAATAATGCAAATTTCATTTGAGAACAGACTATAGGTATAAAACCCAAGGATTTCTGGATTTTGTCCATGCAAGCCTGAAACTTGTACAAATATATTTGTGGAAAATTCCATAGTCCCTACTTCAAATTTGTCACTATAATTAGGCCACCTAAATCTTACCACACATTCAACTGTAGCCTCGTCATAAGTTTTCTTTGGGTATATGACAAACTTGTAACAGTTCTGCTCAAAGGCTACCCATTCCATTGGACAAACTGAAAAATAAACATTTTATACTTGAGTTTACCAGTTAATTATGTCAAGTGAGATTCTATATTCATGATATTGAAAATCATGTACATGTATGTATGATGATCAGGTTGAGAAACTTATACAATGAATTGTGCATGGTCTCAGCTGTACTCCCGAATGATACACTGTCTTTTTCTTTTGTCCTTACAATATTGTGTGGATAGACACACAAGTTTCTTTCACTTTTGAAAAAGTGATTCCTCATACCCGAATATCTCTTGTAAGAAACGGTTCTTTCTCTATAAGAAACGCTGTTTTTTCTTCTTGAAATTTTAACTGTCTTCCTAACAACATGTAGGTTTTCATTAAAAATTGAACATTGAGTCAGAGAAGGGGTAATTGTGCAACATTGCAACAAATTCTCAACCAACCAGGTTTTTCATTATTGACGATCGTTGAAATTTTGCAATGACAATCATTACAATGTTGCGCAAAATAAGCCAAACAATGTATCATTTGCGATAACGCTAATTCATGTCATCTTACAGGAAGGGATACCCGTTGACAAATTAAAAATATTCATAAACAACTCACAGCAGTGATCAGACCGGTCATATGAAGTTTATAACTCCAGTAACAAAGAGGGGATTTGGTTTAATGTCACACTCAACTTCTCAAGTTTGTCTCACTCATATGGTGACAATCAGTTTGATATGGTGGAAGAAGCCAGAGTACCCGGAGAAAATCACTGCCCATCGGCAACTTACTAACCAACTTTCACACATGCACCAGCTGGGCTCCAACCCGTGCCGGTTCAGTGGTGCAAGGCTAGTGATCACCAGAGAAACACCTTAGACCACTCGGCCACCGAGGGCCCCAAGTTGACCACAATCGGAATCCACATCATATATTGAAGATATCTCACAGAGAACACACAGGCTGACAGACAGATAGATCATGGCAACAACAAAACAAATTTCTTTCTATCAGATTTTCAGCCTTTAGAAGTGAGCTTGGGTTTGACCTCTTGACATCAAAGTTAATAGGCCTTCTACCATGATTAACTGGCATCATGTATATGTATACACTAAGTCTGGTAGCAATACATAATCCATGAACTGGAGATACGGCAAAAATGTTAACAAATGGATGAGATGGACAGATATCGTGATCACAGTACACAAACTCGTCCAGAAAAAGAAAATTCCCAAAACAGGTAAACTCACCATATAATTGGGCTGATGTGCCTGCCAGGATGGCACTTAGAGCCAGTAACACCCCCTTCATCCTGTCAATAGTTAGACATACATGTACAATGTCATCACCTGTAATACAGAAACCACAGAGAATATCAGTAGGCCCCAGAGAATATCAATAGACTTTGGAGAATATCAGTAGGTCCCAGAGAATATCAGTAGGCCCAGACAACATCAGTAGGCCCCACAGAGTATCACTAGGCCCAGAGAATATCAATAGGCCCCAGAGAATATCAGTAGGCCCCAGAGAATATCAGTAGGCTCCAGAGAATATCAGTAGGCCCCAGAGAATATCAGAAGGTCCTAATGTACTCCTTTTCTTTCGTCCAAAAAATAATTGTGTTTAAAGGTGAACTGCAAAGCTTTTAATTTTATCTAAATTGTTGCTTATATACATCTTGTCTTATGTGACATAACTTTTATACGTTTTTGGGGCAAATATAGTTTGCAAAATTGTACTAATAACAATATTTAAGTTATCCTGTTATAAATCCGTCTTGAAAACTTGCATCGCTTGTCTCTCTTGGTTTGTAGAACGTTATGACGTTATAGTGGTCCCCTTCATTCAAGTTTTATTCAAATGTGACGTCATGCTACGTCAGATGAATGAACGAGGACCACTACAACGTCATGACATTCCAAAAACAACGGGAGGCAAGCGATGACGTTTTCAAACGTTCTGGCTCTCGGTATAAGTTTTGACTTCTCATATACCCAAAATAAAACAATAGCCCGCAGAACTATTACCACACATAATTGTAACAACTATAGAAGTTCTTCTTTTATGACATTTTAACAGAACATTGGAAAGCTTTTCAGTTCACCTTTAATATAATGACAAGAGAATATATTTACACAATACAGTATGTGAAATGCCATTCAACCTGGGGATGTGCGGGGACATTATACGTGTATATCTTCACTGCTGTGAAATCTTTTTGGTGCAAGTGATCCTTCGTGTCTAAATGTGTGCTTGAATCACTCAATTTAGACCCTTTTTTCACGAAAAACCATATTGTGGATTTCAATTTCACTTCATAAATATAATCAATCGACCTAGAACTTTCACATATATTTTCTCTTGCTGTTTCATTGAACAGTCATTTTAGGATATTTTATTTTTCGATTTTAACAGCACTACGTACATGTGCTAAAATGCCATCTTACGATTCGTACAATCTCCTTTAGAAATAAAAACATGTACTGAACTGTAGAAAGAACATGTGGCACTTCAGATCAGAACTTCGTCACACAACTGAGAATCATTATCAACAGTCAATGTTATCAGCATGTTGTTTTTGTTAGAAATAAATCGCCCAAAATCTAATTAATTAATGACTCCTTCATATGAGTTTCATTTTCAATATTCCATACAGGTACCATGATAAAATTTTACCCATTAAACTTTGCTCAGCAGTCTGAGCAGATAAAAATACTTGGTAATGCAAAACGTATTTACATGTAGCTTTACAGAGTACTTAACTTATTTTTGAGTGTGACAACATTCATCAGCAATCGTATTCTAAACCTTATTATATAAAACTTCTGTTGATAGAATGTAAAATAAAAGAAATATTGAATATTTTGTTGCTCGCCACAGCGTGCAATCTGGGCACCGTCATTGCACCTGCTGCAGGACATTTTTAGATGAGCGGAAGTGAGTGTAGGCATATATACATACATGTACTTATCTAAAAACGTCCTGGAGATTTAAGGTTGATCGTGTTGGTCATGCAGTTTATTCGCTCAATGAACTCAGTAAATGCACTGACGTTCTAGTTGATTTTTGTAGTTCAAGTGTACCGGTAATCATGAAAATGTTCACGAACTCAGAAGCATCGTCATTCAACTCAAATCACTGGACATTTGGACTCTCTTTTAGTTTAATACAGCTCAGCTTCAAATTTTTTCCAAATTGAATTGGGCAAGTCTGAGCTGAAAAACTTGGGGGAAAAATTTACATGTAGTTGGTGGGGATACCCTATTTCCACTTTTCTTTTAGGAATTACCCCCGTGGAATTTTTTCTCGAATTAAAACTCAGACCCAGAGTAATTCAAATGTCCATAGTTGGAACGTCCCTGGTTCAACCATTAGCCGTGACGTTGCCCTGAATGCTGTCCTCATCAGTCACGTCATGCCACAGGCAACAAGACGGCACCCACGTTGGCCTCAAACATGTCAAAGTGGAAACATGGCTTCACAAATTATAATAAAAATAATAGGTTATCGCCCTCAACATCAGTAAAATAGCTGATTATGTTTTGAGTCGAACCTTTGTAATAGGAACCTAAAGTACCGGTACTCCTTTAAATTACAGGCACAAGATACATAATAGAATATATATGAAAGATTAGCACATATTGTGTATGGTATTTATATTTACCTGTGGTAATTTATCGCAAATTTACATGTATGTGTTTGAGAATTACAGATCATTTTATCTTCAAATGTTCACCTGGGCTAAGGTGAATAGCTTGATAAGGCACATCGAGATCCCAGAAATACCGGTACCGCAAATTCTTGCCAGGCGCGAGATTAAAGGGCAGGTTCACGCACATATGTTTTTTCGCCAGCAACGTCTTCATCTCGGGACGCTTACTTTCACTCTGGCATTGCTGGCTCTCCTGAAGACAATGCGTGTGCGTGAACCTGCCCTTCAGTCTCGCGCCTGGCATGAATATGCGGTAATATGCAGTGCTTCTGGGATTATCATTGTGGCATATTACTTGACCTGTTCTAATATCCCACTTGGGTTGGCCCACCTGGGTTATATGGCCAACTTGCACTAGTGTGCCTGGCCTGATCAATGGGAATGACGTACGTTATTTGAGTCAAAGTTGAGAGAATTAATTTTAAGGAAAAAAATTTGATTTGAAAAAACAATTTTCATAATTTCTTGGAAATGTATGTACCGTAGGCATCTCTACAAATTATCCAACAGACCAGGCAACCACACTGGCAGTATAATTCTATGGGCCATCATTCGTGTTCAATTTTGGGGCAAGAATTAGATTATATGCATACATGTACAGCAGTCAAAAGTACCGGTACAGTAGAAAACAATTTATGAAAGCATAGAGATATTTCTGGTATTTGAGAAATAAGCTAAATCATGATAGGTACATGTAATTTGGAGTTTGTGAAGGATTTCTCAACTAATATTATTCGTCGTTCACAAAATCCGAATAATTTGCAACTTGGGATTATTGAATCAACTAGTATGAATAGAGGCTGAACTAAATCTAGGACATGCGAAAGTTGTCTTGTCATGTTGATTCCAAATCATGATGGTGATAAACGGCCTATACCTGCAGTTCCTGATGTCTTGTGCGAGTGGTTAATCGTTTGAATGATCTGTAATTTTAATATGGCGGCGTCTTACCTGTATACACCTTTACTGATGAGTTTTCGAATGAGGTCATACAGGTGTGCGACACCTGGCGGCAGGAACGTTAAAATCACAACCAAAATACCTTTCTGGTGATGTTCATCGTCCGGCAGCAGGCGGTGACTGTCCTCGATGGCAGAGTTATTCCCCCTGCTGTGTCAACGACAAACTCCTTACAGAAATTTGCAAAAGACACTGCCACAAAACAAAATAGGTTGACATTTTACTGGCGAAAACGGGGTTCCGGAAAACGAAAAACGGCGGGACAAGGCTTCACACAACCACAAACTATAGTCTATAACAGACTTTAGTGCGGCTGTTCAAGACCATTTTATTGTCAAATCATGCACTTAAAAGTCTTTGTAATAAAACTTGAAAGCTTGGGTACCCGGTACGGCAGCAACACAAACAAATGCAACGAACACCTCCCACAGACAAAAGCCCCCAAGACAAAAAGACCCCCGAGACGAAACCCCAAAAACACAAATTACAGACAAAACTTCCACATTGTATACAAGAAAAAAAAAATATTTTGTAGAAATTATGATTTTTACTTCATTGTTTTAATTACGTTTTTTTGGGGGTTTTTTTTAACATAAAGTTAAAACCGTTTAGAAATACATTCGTGCGAATAAAAACTCTCATTATTACGGCCGTAGCCTTGGTATCTCAGCCGCGCTTTTATTGCAGCTGTTCATGTGGAGACTATGAAGTATCCACACGGACCCTAGCACCGGCTTTAGCGGAATTAGATACGCTAGCTCGGGAGCTGTGATGACAGATCAGCTCAAACAACTCATCTGATGTTAATGGATGAGCATCATGGACGTCTGATGGAGTAAACGCCTCAAGATGGGGTAACCTGGTAAATGCATGAGTAGTATAGTAAGAGTCAATGGAGTTTTTAGCGCTTCACTGCGCATGCGCAGAAAAAAAAATGGGGAGGATTTGGGGAGGTTTTGTGGAGGTGTGCGCAGGAGTGGTCGATGGGTGGCGGGTGCAAGATGGCCGCTGTGGTGGGTGGTGGATGGGTGGCGGGTGCAAGATGGCCGCCGCTGTGGTGGGTGGTGGATGGGTGGCGGGTGCAAGATGGCCGCCGCTGTGGGGGGTGGTGGATGGGTGGCGGGTACAAGATGGCCGCCTGGTGGAGTGTGTGGATGGGTGGCAGGTGCAAGATGGCGCCTGTGGTGGGTGGTGGATGGGTGCCGGGAAGTGCAGATGGCCGCCTGTGGTGGAGTGGCAAGATGGCCGCCGCATGGTGGGTGGTGGATGGGTGGCGGGTGCAAGATGGCCGTTGTGGTGGGTGGTGGATGGGTGGCGGGTGCAAGATGGCCGCTCTGTGGTGGGTGGTGGATGGGTGGCGGGTGCAAGATGGCCGCTGTGGTGGGTGGTGGATGGGTGGCGGGTGCAAGATGGCCGCTGTGGTGGGTGGTGGATGGGTGGCGGGTTTAAGATGGCGGCTTGTAGAAAAACGTATAAAATTCCATTATGTTTGGGATGTTCCAATTCTAAATGTTTATGGTGTCCCAATTCTAAATGTTTATGGTGTCCCAATTCTAAATGTTTATGGTGTCCCAATTCTAAATGTTTATGGTGTCCCAATTCCATTATGTTTCGGATGTTCCAATTCTAAATGTTTATGGTGTCCCAATTCTAAATGTTTATGGTGTCCCAATTCTAAATGTTTATGGTGTCCCAATTCCATTATGTTTCGGATGTTCCAATTC
>JAVTVY010055353.1:0-31064 GCA_036873755.1 Hanleya hanleyi
GTTGCAGCTTCGTCCCTTAATGATTTACTTCAATCATCAATGGGTCGAAAGGCAGTTGGATCCGTGGATACCTGTAACACCACTAGTCAAACAATGCCTCCAATGGTGGCTGGATCCACTCAACGTTATGCCAGGTGTGTCCCTACTTCCGTTTCGCCCGTCACATCGCCTGTTCACGGACGCATCTATGGAAGGATGGGGAGCCCACCTCGAGTCCAAGTCGACATCCGGGTTATGGACAATCGAGGAACGCTCGTACCATATAAACGT
Organism: Hanleya hanleyi; assembly: GCA_036873755.1. NCBI lineage: Eukaryota > Metazoa > Mollusca > Polyplacophora > Lepidopleurida > Hanleyidae > Hanleya > Hanleya hanleyi. The sequence continues at coordinate 271 of JAVTVY010055353.1, forward strand.
GTTGGAGTTTATGGCAGTGACACATGCCATCCGCACGTGGGTGAGCGTATTGACCGACAAGAACCTGCTAGTTGCGACGGACAACACAACAGTTGTGTCCTACATCAACAAGCAGGGGGGGGGGCGAGATCTCCGCAATTACAAAGCCAAGCGGAAATCTTTTTCGGTCTGTGTTGGGACAACAACATATCAGTGTTGGCCAGACACATCCCGGGGGTACTGAACGTCTTAGCGGATTCGCTTTCACGACGGAATCAGATAATTCCCACGGAGTGGCAACTTCACCCAGACATACTAAAACAAATAGCTCATGTCTGGGAGATGCCACACATAGATCTGTTCGCCACTCGGCGCAACAATCTACTGCCCCTGTTCATGTCGCCGGTTCCGGATCCGGCGGCATATGCAGTGGACGCACTATCGCAGGACTGGTCAAGGATGGTAGCATATGCTTTCCCTCCTCCAGCTATCCTAGCGAAGGTACTTCAGAAGATCCGCGAACACATGTGTGTCGTTTACCTGATTGTTCCGTGGTGGCCAGCAAGGCCGTGGTTCCCGGAACTATTGGATCTTCTGGTAGATGTACCAAGACAGCTTCCGGTATGGCACAATCTACTGCGCCAGCCCGGAACGTCGACGTTCCACAGCCAACCAGGACTGTTCCACTACCACGTGTGCAAGTGCTCAAGCAGCACTTCGCTCAGGCGGGATTTTCAGCGGAGGTTGGGCGCCGAATGGCACAATCTATTCGACCGTCCTCTTCCGCTGTATACAACTCAAAGTGGGCAATCTTCGATCTTTGGTGTGGAGAGAGGGATATTAATCATCCTTTTGCACTATCCCGAGATAGCAGAGTTTCTATTGTACCTGTTCAGGGTTAGGGGCCTCCTCGTAGCTCAAGCTACGGTAGAAGGTTATAGAGCGGCCATTGCTCAACCTATTCTACTGGGTACTGGGATTAATCCCTCGACTGATCCAAACTTATCTGCACTAATCAAGTCATACAAGATAACTGGTCAGTCGGCTGTTCCTAAGTGGGACTTAGCCTTAGTACTTCGGCAATTGGGAGAGCCACCTTTCGAGCCAATAGAAGCTATTGAGCTAAAATATTTATCATACAAAACTTCGTTTTTGTTGGCTCTTGCTTCAGCAGCTAGGGTGTCAGAGCTGCATGCGCTCGATAGAAGGAACATCAGACACTCTAGGAACTGGAGCAAGGTAGTTCTCACAACGCTTCCTGAGTTTGTGGCCAAGAATCAAGCCCTCTACGATTCCATATCTCGAGAGTTCACAATTCCAGCCTTATCTGATTTCCTTTCGTCCGGTCTTGAATCAGACATGTTAATGTGTCCGGTTCGGGCTCTTGCGTGTTAACTGAATCATACAGAGGAGATCAGAGCGGGAAGGAGGCGTTTGTTTATCCCTTTCGATCCTAAAGCCAAACAAGAAATAAGTAAAAACACTATCTCGAGTTGGCTCAAAAATACGATTCGGCTAGCGTACTCCACGGCTACTGATAGGCAAGCCGCGCTTGTAAACGTTTCGGGTCACGAAATTAGGGCATTAGCGGCATCATGGCCTCTATGGTCCAACAGATCGGTGACGGACATTATGAGGGCGTGCTACTGGAGGTCAAACACGACATTTGCCTCCTACTATCTCCGGGACATGACGTTGGCATGTAACGACCTCTATTCCATCGGCCCACTTGTGACCGCACAGCGGGTGTCAGGGGGACCGAGGCCAGCATTATAGCTACAAAAGTCCGGGCGTACAGTTGTAACCCTGCTTGCGGGTGAGTGCATTTTTTCTCTCGGCCCCTTTCGAAAAAAGGGGGGGGCGTATATTGCATCTCAGCCTTGAAGTCAGAGTAGCAACAGAGGTTCCCTGTGTACCATAGGCATACAGGTTATTACTGTTGTATGATTTCATGGATCCTCTGTGAGGTAGAAGATCTGTGATTTCTACTTTGAACTAGTCACTATGTATGGCATTTATCACTACCACGGATTGTATCAGTTTGCCCACCTACCTTACGGTGGCATTCTATGCAAAGAGTGGAAGTGAGGTAAGTTTTCAGCGCAAATAACAAAAAAATTTTAAAAGTAAATTTTCTGTTATTAAGCTAAAACTTACCTCACTTCCAGTGATGCCCACCCAACCTCCCCGCTATGATACATCCAGACCATGTATCGCAGTGGAACAAGAAGGAAGTAGAATTGTGGGTAGCTATGCAATCAGGTGACTAGCAGGGGAGATAACTGTGTCATTTAAATTCTTACTGTGATATTTCCTGTAGACAAGAAATGCAAAGAGTGGAAGTGAGGTAAGTTTTAGCTTAATAACAGAAAATTTACTTGTAAAATTTTTTTGTTCTGAAGATGTACTCTGTCGATTTACTACATATAAAGTAAGGCCATTTTTAGTGGTTTGTGATCTCAGTAAGGTCAGGGAAAACTGCCTCTTCAAAATGGAGGTAATAAAGGTTGTTATTGCTTTTCGTCAAAATGTACCGGAATCCAAACAGATTCTTGCACTCTAACTCTCTGAGAACCCATGGAAATCCAAAGCTATGATTTGTGTACAGATTTTGCTGAAATTTTATGAGAACCTGTTGGAGTGCTCATGGGAATCGGGTTATTTTGTGGGAGTGCATGCTCATGGGAATCGGGTTATATGCCATTACGGTATATTGAACAAAGATACATCTGCCATATGCAACCATGGGCATACATGTATATCCGCATTGCATGATATTAATTATCATCTCTATAATTTGCATAATAATAAGATGGCATATCTTGTTACCTTCACTGAAAATCACTGTTATTGGGTATATAACAATACATAATCTAAGTTTCCTGAAGATTTTGGAATTGCTGTGTATGATGAATAAATCAAAAGGTATTAAGCGAAAATGACCTTTCTTACCTCCATTATAGAGAGGTAGTTCTCCCTGACCTGTTAATTACCCACTCTTTATCTGGAGCAGGTGACGTTATGAATCATAACCTCCACTTGTAAGTGATTGTATCAAAATCCTCAATATTCACAAAACAATGAATTTCTGACTTAGTAGTGAAGTCACAGAGTGTAATGAGCTCTGTTAATACAGTACAATTAGTAGTGAAGTCACAGAGTGTAATGAGCTCTGTTAATACAGTACAATTAGTAGTGAAGTCACAGTGTAATGAGCTCTGTTAATACAGTACAATTAGTAGTGAAGTCACAGAGTGTAATGAGCTCTGTTAATACAGTACAATTAGTAGTGAAGTCACAGAGTGTAATGAGCTCTGTTAATACAGTACAATTAGTAGTGAAGTCACAGAGTGTAATGAGCTCTGTTAATACAGTACAATTAGTAGTGAAGTCACAGAGTGTAATGAGTTCTGTTAATACAGTACAATTAGTAGTGAAGTCACAGAGTGTAATGAGCTCTGTTAATACAGTACAATTAGTAGTGAAGTCAGAGTGTAATGAGCTCTGTTAATACAGTACAATTAGTAGTGAAGTCACAGAGTGTAATGAGCTCTGTTAATACAGTACAATTAGTAGTGAAGTCAGAGTGTAATGAGCTCTGTTAATACAGTACAATTAGTAGTGAAGTCACAGAGTGTAATGAGCTCTGTTAATACAGTACAATTAGTAGTGAAGTCACAGAGTGTAATGAGCTCTGTTAATACAGTACAATTAGTAATGAAGTCACAGAGTGTAATGAGCTCTGTTAATACAGTACAATACTATCCTTCAACCTTCATGCCTTAAGTGTGTACACGTGACCAGTACATAAATGAAACTTGCAAGAGATTTTAACCCAGATACTTGTATAACAGGAGAGAGAGAGAGAGGGAATTAAGGTTTAACGTCGCGTTCAGCAATATTTCAGCTGTATAGCGATGATCAAACAAAATTGTAAGTATTCCAACAAAAGAAGTCAACAACCCAGCAGTCCAGAAGAAATCAACACAACACACCAAAAACATGTACATACATTAAAACATATACAACAAACTTGAACCGATTTCTCTCAAATAACCTACAATACAGTCTTTTACCCGACTAAAAAGGTCGCTGCTCGATAAACATGATAAAAAGAATCTCTTACAATCTTAAAGTCTACAGTCAATCAGAATATGTTTCACTGTGAGATCTTCGTGGCATGGGATGTACCCCTTCGGACTGGCTCCTTTTTATACGCCCGTCAAATTTGACGGGACGTATTATGGTATGGCGTCGTCCGTCCGTCCGTCCGTCTTAACTTTTTCTCGTCAACGCAACTCGTCCTAGAGTTTTCAGTGGATTCTTCTGAAATTTGGTACACCTGATCGGTACCATGTGTAGATGTGCATGAACTTTTTTTGGCCCGATTCGACGTTTTCTTGAGTTACTCCCCTTGATTTTGGTCTGAAATCCTTGTATTTGGCACCTACTGTCTTCATCAACGCAACTTGTCCCAGAGTTTTCAATGGATTCTTCTGAAATTTGGTACACATGATCGGTACCATGTGTAGATGTGCACAAACTTTTTTCGGCCCGATTCGACGTTTTCTTGAGTTACTCCCCTTGATTTCGGTCTGAAATCCTTGTATTTGGCACCTACTGTCTTCGTCAACGCAACTCGTCCCGGAGTTTTCAATGGATTCTTCTGAAATTTGGTACACATGATCGGCACCATGTGTAAATGTGCGCGAACTTTTTTCGGCCCGATTTGACGTTTTCTTGAGTTACTCCCCTTGATTTTGGTCTGAAATCTTTGTATTTTGCACCTACTGTCTTCGTCAACGCAACTCGTCCCAGAGTTTTCAATGGATTCTTCTGAAATTTGGTACACATGATCGGTACCATGTGTAGATGTGCACGAACTTTTTTCGGCCCGATTCGACATTTTCTTGAGTTACTCCCCTTGATTTTGGTCTGAAATCCTTTGTATTTGGCACCTACTGTCTTCGTCAACGCAACTCGTCCTAGAGTTTTCAGTGGATTCTTCTGAAATTTGGTACACCTGATCGGTACCATGTGTAGAAGTGCATGAACTTTTTTTGGCCCGATTCGACGTTTTCTTGAGTTACTCCCCTTGATTTTGGTCTGAAATCCTTGTATTTGGCACCTACTGTCTTTGTCAACGCAACTCGTCCCAGAGTTTTCAATGGATTCTTCCGAAATTTGGTACACATGATCGGTACCATGTGTAGATGTGCACGCTCTTTCTTCGGCCCAATTCGACATTTTCTTGAGTTACTCCCCTTGATTTTGGTCTGAAATCCTTGTATTTGGCACCTACTGTCTTCGTCAACGCAACTCATCCGGGAGTTTTCAATGGATTCTTCTGAAATTTGGTACACATGATCACTATCATGTGTAGATGCGCATACACTTTTTTCGAACCAATTCAACGCTTTCTTGAGTTATCCGCCCTTGATTTTAGTCTGGAATACTTTTATTTGGCACCTAGTCCTCGTCAACGAAACTCGTCCTAGGGGTTTCATTGCATTCTTTTGAAATTAGGTGCACATGATTGGTGCTGAGTGCACATGTGTACGAACTTTTTTCGAGTTGATTCAACAGTTCCTTGAGTTACTCCCCTTGATTTTGGTCTGAAATCTTCTATTTGCCACATACTGACCTCGTGAATGCAACTCGTCTCAGACTTTTCGATGGATTTTTTTTTGAAATTTGGTACATATCGTCGGTACCATGTGTAGATGTGCACAAACTGTTTTTGAGCTGATTCGACATTTTCTTCAGTTACTCCCCTTGATTTTAGTCTGAAATCCTTGTATTTGGCACCTACTGTCATTTCGGCCCAATTCATCAGGCTGATGAGCTTACTTTTGCAGCTTATGCTAACAAAAATTTTGTTTTAAAGTTACTGATACATACATAAGCGCATAACCGGGGGTGGGTGAATATGCACCCCCGCAGAGTAAGAGTAACTGGAGTTCTACTTTCTCCTACAAATACCGCTCCAGGCCCTTATGTTGTTTATCGACTGTATTTTTTTACGGGCGTATTTTGGGTTCAATTGAACTCTTGTTTAGTAAATGTTTGTATCATCTTACATGTATATCCTAACAGTCCAGAATTTCCCTGAATTCTGTAAGCTTATAAATTTCCTGGAAAGCCATGATATTAAGGTTGATTAAGAAGGATCACTTAAAACCACACGCAATTTTGACAACTGCATTTGTTTTTGTATACTGCGCAAATTGGTATTTATAACCTTGTAAAGTTATACGGTACTCTGTGGATGGAAAGTTCATGTAATATTTATGGTCAAATCCAATCTTCTGAAGGTGACCTTGTCATGTTTGCTTAAAAAATATCATGTTTTCTTTCCTCCTGTCAGTTTTTTTGTGACCTTTCCTTCCACAAACATTCTGTGGTCATTGATCAATTATGGGCACCACAACTTATAACTTCTCAAAGTTATTGCTATACATGTAGGTAGTTCATAACTTGGCTAGGTTATAATTATTTTTATAATTTCTGTAAGTTGTCCCCTGACTGTTAACTGGGATATAGCCAGGACTAGATGTATGTACAGAAGTTGTCTATATAGTTTAACCATTAATGGTCACAATGTACTTGAGAATCTTTTAAATCATTAGATAAAATATAAATTATATATACACACGTATATGTATCTTTGTCTTTATCAATCCCCAATCATTTCAGACATGTCCGAGGAGATTTGAACTAGCTTACTCGACACGGTCTCCAATAATGTAGGACATAGTACCTCGTCCTCCACTGCTAGGAATCCATACTGGCGTCCATGTTGAAAGCACAGTATTACGCTGAAACTCGGAACAGCGCATGTCAGCTGTGTGACTTCCGTTACCATGTAGATCAGCTGGAGAAGAAAAACCAGGAGAAACGCCTCAATTCAGATGATATCCTCCGCGGGTAGAATCATGGAAATATCCATTTCATTTGAATATATATTTTATCTCCTGATAAGACTTATTAGTCACTTAATCGCCAGCACTATGTGTCGGCGATCTGAACCACTCGGACGATGGGCCTTCCACAAAAAATAAGAGGTAGCAGACCGGTAGTCTGAGAGCAAACATTCATTACCCCTCTGATGACCATAATGACACTAGCTGGAAAAAAAATATTCTCATTTTTTCAGTCTCAAGGATTATCTTTTAACCATTTTCTCAATGTCCTTTTACAATAAATTTATCTTCCTGCTTTTGTGGTGAAAAACTTCACTTCCTGTGATTGCATTATTAGAAGATTTACCAATTCACTCTGGACAATCAAAATGCCATTCTCGGGAGGTTTCGCTCTAAATTGCGATCTCTGAAGGTAAAACAAGGCATACTTCCGTCCAAATTGTCGGAGTATGACAGTTTTTTGGCATTCAGCAAACTTTAACACACAGATGCAGCAAAGATGTAAAGGTAAGCGAAATTTTACATAGCCCACCGAGTAACGACATTATTTATCTGTCATTTAACCTATACAGCAGTCACCACAACGCTGTTAAAGTCCGTATCGAAGAAAAACAAACTGGTGAACCGGGTTGTAATTTCTCAATTCGATCAGTTTGGTGTGCGTTTTGCACTCGACTTTCAAGGCTCACGGTACACACGAATATCCTATCACTCCAAATCATATATCAAACGAAAGCTTATGTCATCGAGAATGTACTTCAGCGTTTTACTTTGGCTGAAAATACGTATTTTGTCCATATGCACTAAAAATACGTTGAGTAGACATTCTCGGGAGTTAGATAAGCCATGCTTCGGAGGGTTATATACAACAACAGAAATATTTTCATTTGCTGTTTTCATTGTGAGACATGACGGTCTCTTTGTTGTGTAAAGGACCTGTGATGAGTAAGCTTCAAACAGACCTACCTACATGTTAGGTTGAAAACGGAATTTTGATTTTCACAGAACATTGTCCATGGGTTCTGAGGCAACAATTGAACAGTAGTCTTTTTTTGTGCACATACTGCGACACTTCAAACCAGAAAACATTTTATAGTACATAAAGAACAAACATTTGGTCATCTTAAAACGTTTGAGGTGTCACCTTTTCTACACAGCAAAAAATCTTCATGAAAATGCCTCCTTCGTTGGTTCTGTTTACCATTTAGCGGAAAATCGAAATACAACTTTTGAAACGGTACAGGTACAGCTAGCCTGCTTATAGGCTTCGTCGATCTCGTCATGACAAAATTTGTTAGAATATCAGAAGCCCGCGCTTGAAATATGAAAAAACATAGCGAAAATATATAGGCACAAGGACATCTGCATTTTCTTAGTTGCAGAATTGTAACTCTCATATTATGGAGCGAATCCTGGGAAGATCTGACTTTATTATTCTCAGATTACATGTACCTTTCACATTAAAACATTTTCTGCATTCATGTTGGGTCTGAATATTTCGAGGTTAAGTTCTCGCACATCACAGTTTTACCTATTTTACAACAACATTGACAGTTTTACTAAGGTAAACAGACATTTTCTGAATGTGCTCGATTTTTGCTAATACTTACTGGGATATACTGGTATAACGTACAACTAACTACGTGTTATCTCCCTGGAAGGTATCACTTGTACGGTTTTAATCAAAACCTTCGTCAAAATCTGGAAATAATTAAAAAATTGAATATTGTGTATTTTTGACGACAAAATAATTTTGTGTGTGGATGTTTCTAGATAATATATGTCCAGTAGTTGCCCAATAAGTCGCCTTGGAATTTTATGTTGTGTAAAAGTTCGTAATGACAAGTTATCCCACAAAATCGAAATCCCGCCGAACTCGAGGTTTTTAAGCATTAACGAGATTTTATAAATTTTAATATTTAAATGAACTGGCGAATCTTTCCATATTATGGTTCAACTGATGGTCTAGATAACTGGAATATGAAATTCGGGAAAGTGTAAAAATCTGGCGATTTAATGTTTCTTGGAGAAAAAACATATTTCCTGAAACTGGTGAATGAAAAAAATTAGATTAAAAAGCCACAGGATACTATGAACTATAATTCTGCGAATATTTGATAGATTGTCTATTTTACCGAACTGTTGGCTTTTTCCTCTACCTGTCTAGGTGAGAGTTGCAGTTCTGCATCAAGCGTTGCTCATGTTTAATAGATGAAATGTCTGATATAAGTCTATTCACAGTCAATGCTAGTTTAATTAATGATTGATTCCTACATAATTGCTAATACCATTGATTTTCTTTTCTGTGAACCAACCTACCAAGAATAATCTCAGCATTTCTGGAATATAGCCTGTTAACATAAAAACCAGAGAATCGGGAAAACACAGTCTAACGATAGTTCGCTGGTACCTTGGAACGGCAATTTTCACAGGCCTTCCAGCGACAGAATCAAATGGCACCGGGATATGTTCCTGAGAGGAAGACTTTGTAGCAACTACTAAGGACACAACTGTGTCGTTGTCAGGTCGCCAGCTAATGACGCGATTACATTTATATCATTAGTATTTGCTATTGCAAGTATATCAAAGATTTAGTCATACATCATGCGTGATATATTTATTTGCCTCAAATAATTACTGATTCCCAGTTGTGAAAATAAGCGGAAACATGCTTGTTACCACTTTTTTTAGTGTCGCTTGCTATTGTCACAATAAGCGGAAACACTTTTTTAGTGACAGTCTCCTACTATTGTCACAATGCAGTTGTGACATTTGCTGGTGACTGCTGCTAATGACAAAATTGTCGTAATTCTCTGCATGCATTCTATCGCTATTGCCGCAATTGCGACATTAGCTGGTGACTCTGCATGCAGAGTGGACCACTGATGACGCAACTACGACATTTATGTCATTATAGTAGTTGCTACTGCAAGTATATCAAAGATTTAGTCATACATCTTGTACGATATATGTTTGTCTCAAATAATTACTGATTCTCAGTTGTGAAAATAAGCGGAAACATGCTCGTTACCACTTTTTTTTAGTGTCGCCTGCTATTGTCACAATGCAGTTGTGACATTTGCTGACGACATGACAACTGCTGATGATACAATTGTCGTAATTGCGACAATTGTGTCATTAGTAATTAAAAAAGAATCTACTTAAAAGACTACTACCAACAAACTAAGTACCGGTATATTTATGCATCGCTCTCTGAAGTATGGCTTATTTAACTCCCGAGAATGTCTACTCAACATATTTCAGTGCATATGGACAAAATACATATTTTCAGGTAAAGTAAAATGCTGAAGTATATTCTCGATGGCATGAGCTTTCATTTGATATATGAATTGGAGTAATAGGATCTTCGTGTGTACTGTGAGCCTTGAAAAGTGAGAAATTACAGCCCAGCTCACCTGTTTGTTTTGCTTCGATACGGACTTTGACAGCTTTGTGGGGACTGCTGTATAGGTTAAATGACAGATAAATAACGTGGTTACTCGGTGAGCTGTGTAAAATTTTGCTTACCTTTACCTCTTTGCTGCATCTGTGGGTTAAAGTTTGCTGAATGCCAAAAAAACTGCCATACACCGATAATTTGGACGTAAGTATGCCTTCTTTTCCTCCGGAGATCGCAATTCAGAGCGAAACCTCTCGAGAATGGCACTTTGATTGTCCAGTGTGCAATTAGTGTGATCTTGAAGGAGGAATTCATCAGTTCTATTATTTCTATTGGCAGATGTTGGATATTTCCAGTAATCAGCTTGGACCGCAACCATTCCGTCTATTGATGCTAGCTCTGTCGTCTAACAACTCCATTACCTGGCTTAATGCTGCTAATAACATGGCAGACACTGATAGCTCTGTGAGTATATTACCTTAATGCTGCTAATAACATGGCAGACACTGACAGCTCTGTGAGTACATTACCTTAATGCTGCTAATAACATGGCAGACACTGACAGCTCTGTGAGTATATTACCTTAATGCTGCTAATAACATGGCAGACACTGACAGCTCTGTGAGTATATTACCTTAATGCTGCTAATAACATGGCAGACACTGACAGCTCTATGAGTATATCACCTTAATGCTGCTAATAACATGGCAGACACTGACAGCTCTGTGAGTATATTACCTTAATGCTGCTAATAACATGGCAGACACTGACAGCTCTGTGAGTATATCACCTTAATGCTGGTAATAACATGGTAGACACTGACAGCTTTGTGAGTATATCACCTTAATGCTGCTAATAACATGGCAGACACTGACATCTCTGTGAGTATATCACCTTAATGCTGGTAATAACATGGCAGACACTGACAGCTCCGTGAGTATATCACCTTAATGCTGCTAATAACATGGCAGACACTGACAGCTCTTTGAGTATATCACCTTAATGCTGGTAATAACATGGCAGACACTGACAGCTCTGAGTATATCACCTTAATGCTGCTAATAACATGGCAGACACTGGCAGCTCTGAGTATATCACCTTCATACTGCTAATAACATGGCAGACACTGACAGCTCTGTGAGTATATCACCATGGCAGACACTGGCAGCTCTGCGAGTATATCACCTTAATACTGCTAATAACATGGCAGACACTGACAGCTCTGCGAGTATATCACCATGGCAGACACTGGCAGCTCTGTGAGTATATCACCTTAATACTGCTAATAACATGGCAGACACTGGCAGCTCTTTGAGTATATTACATTAATGCTGCTAATAACATGGCAGACACTGGCAGCTCTGAGTATATCACCTTCATACTGCTAATAACATGGCAGACACTGACAGCTCTGTGAGTATATCACCATGGCAGACACTGGCAGCTCTGCGAGTATATCACCTTAGTACTGCTAATAACATGGCAGACACTGACAGCTCTGTGAGTATATCACCATTGCAGACACTGGCAGCTTTGTGAGTATATCACCTTAATACTGCTAATAACATGGCAGACACTGGCAGCTCTGTGAGTATATTACATTAATGCTGCTAATAACATGGCAGACACTGGCAGCTCTGTGAGTACATTACCTTAATGCTGCTAATAACATGGCAGACACTGACAGCTCTATGAGTATATCACCTTAATGCTGCTAATAACATGGCAGACACTGACAGCTTTGTGAGTATATCACCTTAATGCTGCTAATAACCTGGCAGACACTGACAGCTCTGTGAGTATATCACCTTAATGCTGGTAATATACATGGCAGACACTGACAGCTTTGTGAGTATATCACCTTAATGCTGCTAATAACATGGCAGACACTGACAGCTCTGTGAGTATATCACCTTAATGCTGGTAATAACATGGCAGACACTGACAGCTCTATGAGTATATCACCTTAATGCTGGTAATATCATGGCAGACACTGACAGCTTTGTGAGTATATCACCTTAATGCTGGTAATAACATGGCAGACACTGACAGCTCTGAGTATATCACCTTAATGCTGCTAATAACATGGCAGACACTGACAGCTCTTTGAGTATATCACCTTAATGCTGGTAATAACATGGCAGACACTGACAGATCTGTGAGTATATCACCTTAATGCTGCTAATAACATGGCAGACACTGGCAGCTCTGAGTATATCACATTCATACTGCTAATAACATGGCAGACACTGACAGCTCTGTGAGTATATCACCATGGCAGACACTGGCAGCTCTGCGAGTATATCACCTTAATACTGCTAATAACATGGCAGACACTGACAGCTCTGCGAGTATATCACCATGGCAGACACTGGCAGCTCTGTGAGTATATCACCTTAATACTGCTAATAACATGGCAGACACTGGCAGCTCTGTGAGTATATTACATTAATGCTGCTAATAACATGGCAGACACTGGCAGCTCTGAGTATATCACCTTCATACTGCTAATAACATGGCAGACACTGACAGCTCTGTGAGTATATCGCCATGGCAGACACTGGCAGCTCTGCGAGTATATCACATTAATACTGCTAATAACATGGCAGACACTGACAGCTCTGTGAGTATATCACCATGGCAGACACTGGCAGCTCTGTGAGTATATCACCTTAATACTGCTAATAACATGGCAGACACTGGCAGCTCTGTGAGTATATTACATTAATGCTGCTAATAACATGGCAGACACTGGCAGCTCTGTGAGTATATCACCTTAATGCTGGTAATAACATGGCAGACACTGACAGCTCTGTGAGTATATCACCTTAATGCTGGTAATAACATGGCAGACACTGACAGATCTGTGAGTATATCACCTTAATGCTGCTAATAACATGGCAGACACTGGCAGCTCTGAGTATATCACATTCATACTGCTAATAACATGGCAGACACTGACAGCTCTGTGAGTATATCACCATGGCAGACACTGGCAGCTCTGCGAGTATATCACCTTAATACTGCTAATAACATGGCAGACACTGACAGCTCTGCGAGTATATCACCATGGCAGACACTGGCAGCTCTGTGAGTATATCACCTTAATACTGCTAATAACATGGCAGACACTGGCAGCTCTGTGAGTATATTACATTAATGCTGCTAATAACATGGCAGACACTGGCAGCTCTGAGTATATCACCTTCATACTGCTAATAACATGGCAGACACTGGCAGCTCTGTGAGTATATCACCTTAATGCTGGTAATAACATGGCAGGCTACCAACCAGCTCTGTGAGAGTATATCACATGTCTACCTAATAACATAAGCTTCAGGCACTGGCAGCTCTGTGGTATATTGCATTAATGCTGCTAATACATGGCAGACACTGGCAGCTCTGAGTATATCACCTTCCATACTGCTAATAACATGGCAGACACTGACAGTTCTGTGTAGGAATATAATATCACCATGGCAGACACTGGCAGCTCTTGCCCAGTGCTCTGTCACCTTAATACTGCCTAACCATGGCAGACACTGACAGCTCTGCGAGTATATCACCATGGCAGACACTGGCAGCTCTGTGAGTATATCACCTTAATACTGCTACTAACATGGCAGACACTGGCAGCTCTGTGAGTATATTACATTAATACTGCTAATAACATGGCAGACACTGACAGCTCTGTGAGTATATCACCATTGCAGACACTGGCAGCTTTGTGAGTATATCACCTTAATACTGCTAATAACATGGCAGACACTGGCAGCTCTGTGAGTATATTACATTAATGCTGCTAATAACATGGCAGACACTGGCAGCTCTGTGAGTACATTACCTTAATGCTGCTAATAACATGGTAGACACTGACAGCTCTATGAGTATATCACCTTAATGCTGCTAATAACATGGCAGACACTGACAGCTTTGTGAGTATATCACTTTAATGCTGCTAATAACATGGCAGACACTGACAGCTCTGTGAGTATATCACCTTAATGCTGGTAATATACATGGCAGACACTGACAGCTTTGTGAATATATCACCTTAATGCTGCTAATAACATGGCAGACACTGACAGCTCTGTGAGTATATCACCTTAATGCTGGTAATAACATGGCAGACACTGACAGCTCTATGAGTTTATCACCTTAATGCTGGTAATAACATGGCAGACACTGATAGCTTTGTGAGTATATCACCTTAATGCTGGTAATAACATGGCAGACACTGACAGCTCTGTGAGTATATCACCTTAATGCTGCTAATAACATGGCAGACACTGACAGCTCTTTGAGTATATCACCTTAATGCTGGTAATAACATGGCAGACACTGACAGATCTGTGAGTATATCACCTTAATGCTGCTAATAACATGGCAGCCACTGGCAGCTCTGAGTTTATCACATTCATACTGCTAATAACATGGCAGACACTGACAGCTCTGTGAGTATATCACCATGGCAGACACTGGTAGCTCTGCGAGTATATCACCTTAATACTGCTAATAACATGGCAGACACTGACAGCTATGCGAGTATATCACCATGGCAGACACTGGCAGCTCTGTGAGTATATCACCTTAATACTGCTAATAACATGGCAGACACTGGCAGCTCTGTGAGTATATTACATTAATGCTGCTAATAACATGGCAGACACTGGCAGCTCTGAGTATATCACCTTCATACTGCTAATAACATGGCAGACACTGACAGCTCTGTGAGTATATCGCCATGGCAGACACTGGCAGCTCTGCGAGTATATCACATTAATACTGCTAATAACATGGCAGACACTGACAGCTCTGTGAGTATATCACCATGGCAGACACTGGCAGCTCTGTGAGTATATCACCTTAATACTGCTAATAACATGGCAGACACTGGCAGCTCTGTGAGTATATTACATTAATGCTGCTAATAACATGGCAGACACTGGCAGCTCTGTGAGTATATCACCTTAATGCTGGTAATAACATGGCAGACACTGACAGCTCTGTGAGTATATCACCTTAATGCTGGTAATAACATGGCAGACACTGACAGCTCTGTGAGTATATCACCATGGCAGACACCGACAGCTCTGTGAGTATATCACCATGGCAGACACCGACAGCTCTGTGTGTATATCACCTTAATACTGCTAATAACATGGCAGACACTGACAGCTCTGTGAGTACATTACCTTAATGCTGCTAATAACATGGCAGACACTGACAGCTCTGAGTATATCACCTTAATGCTGCTAATAACATGGCAGACACTGACAGCTCTGTGAGTATATTACCTTAATGCTGCTAATAACATGGCAGACACTGACAGCTCTGTGAGTATATTACCTTAATGCTGCTAATAACATGGCAGACACTGACAGCTCTATAAGTATATCACCTTAATGCTGCTAATAACATGGCAGACACTGACAGCTCTGTGAGTATATTACCTTAATGCTGCTAATAACATGGCAGACACTGACAGCTCTGTGAGTATATCACCTTAATGCTGGTAATAACATGGCAGACACTGACAGCTTTGTGAGTATATCACCTTAATGCTGCTAATAATATGGCAGACACTGACAGCTCTGTGAGTATATCACCTTAATGCTGGTAATAACATGGCAGACACTGACAGCTCTGTGAGTATATCACCTTAATGCTGCTAATAACATGGCAGACACTGACAGCTCTGAGTATATCACCTTAATGCTGCTAATAACATGGCAGACACTGGCAGCTCTGAGTATATCACCTTCATACTGCTAATAACATGGCAGACACTGACAGCTCTGTGAGTATATCACCATGGCAGACACTGGTAGCTCTGCGAGTATATCACCTTAATACTGCTAATAACATGGCAGACACTGACAGCTCTGCGAGTATATCACCATGGCAGACACTGGCAGCTCTGTGAGTATATCACCTTAAAACTGCTAATAACATGGCAGACACTGGCAGCTCTGTGAGTATATTACATTAATGCTGCTAATAACATGGCAGACACTGGCAGCTCTGAGTATATCACCTTCATACTGCTAATAACATGGCAGACACGGACAGCTCTGTGAGTATATCACCATGGCAGACACTGGCAGCTCCGCGAGTATATCACCTTAATACTGCTAATAACATGGCAGACACTGACAGCTCTGTGAGTATATCACCATTGCAGACACTGGCAGCTTTGTGAGTATATCACCTTAATACTGCTAATAACATGGCAGACACTGGCAGCTCTGTGAGTATATTACATTAATGCTGCTAATAACATGGCAGACACTGGCAGCTCTGTGAGTACATTACCTTGATGCTGCTAATAACATGGCAGACACTGACAGCTCTATGAGTATATCACCTTAATGCTGCTAATAACATGGCAGACACTGACAGCTTTGTGAGTATATCACTTTAATGCTGCTAATAACATGGCAGACACTGACAGCTCTGTGAGTATATCACCTTAATGCTGGTAATATACATGGCAGACACTGACAGCTTTGTGAATATATCACCTTAATGCTGCTAATAACATGGCAGACACTGACAGCTCTGTGAGTATATCACCTTAATGCTGGTAATAACATGGCAGACACTGACAGCTCTATGAGTATATCACCTTAATGCTGGTAATAACATGGCAGACACTGGCAGCTTTGTGAGTATATCACCTTAATGCTGGTAATAACATGGCAGACACTGACAGCTCTGTGAGTATATCACCTTAATGCTGCTAATAACATGGCAGACACTGACAGCTCTTTGAGTATATCACCTTAATGCTGGTAATAACATGGCAGACACTGACAGCTCTATGAGTATATCACCTTAATGCTGGTAATAACATGGCAGACACTGACAGCTTTGTGAGTATATCACCTTAATACTGGTAATAACATGGCAGACACTGACAGCTCTGTGAGTATATCACCTTAATGCTGCTAATAACATGGCAGACACTGACAGCTCTTTGAGTATATCACCTTAATGCTGGTAATAACATGGCAGACACTGACAGCTCTGTGAGTATATCACCTTAATGCTGCTAATAACATGGCAGACACTGGCAGCTCTGAGTTTATCACATTCATACTGCTAATAACATGGCAGACACTGACAGCTCTGTGAGTATATCACCATGGCAGACACCGACAGCTCTGTGAGTATATCACCATGGCAGACACCGACAGCTCTGTGAGTATATCACCTTAATACTGCTAATAACATGGCAGACACTGACAGCTCTGTGAGTACATTACCTTAATGCTGCTAATAACATGGCAGACACTGACAGCTCTGAGTATATCACCTTAATGCTGCTAATAACATGGCAGACACTGGCAGCTCTGTGAGTATATCACCTTAATGCTGGTAATAACATGGCAGACACTGACAGCTCTGTGAGTATATCACCATGGCAGACACTGGCAGCTCTGTGAGTATATCACCTTAATACTGCTAATAACATGGCAGACACTGACAGCTCTGCGAGTATATCACCATGGCAGACACTGGCAGCTCTGTGAGTATATCACCTTAATACTGCTAATAACATGGCAGACACTGGCAGCTCTGTGAGTATATTACATTAATGCTGCTAATAACATGGCAGACACTGGCAGCTCTGAGTATATCACCTTCATACTGCTAATAACATGGCAGACACTGGCAGCTCTGTGAGTATATCACCTTAATGCTGGTAATAACATGGCAGACACTGACAGCTCTGTGAGTATATCACCTTAATACTGCTAATAACATGGCAGACACTGGCAGCTCTGTGAGTATATTACATTAATGCTGCTAATAACATGGCAGACACTGGCAGCTCTGAGTATATCACCTTCATACTGCTAATAACATGGCAGACACTGACAGTTCTGTGAGTATATCACCATGGCAGACACTGGCAGCTCTGCGAGTATATCACCTTAATACTGCTAATAACATGGCAGACACTGACAGCTCTGCGAGTATATCACCATGGCAGACACTGGCAGCTCTGTGAGTATATCACCTTAATACTGCTACTAACATGGCAGACACTGGCAGCTCTGTGAGTATATTATATTAATGCTGCTAATAACATGGCAGACACTGGCAGCTCTGAGTATATCACCTTCATACTGCTAATAACATGGCAGACACTGACAGCTCTGTGAGTATATCGCCATGGCAGACACTGGCAGCTCCGCGAGTATATCACCTTAATACTGCTAATAACATGGCAGACACTGACAGCTCTGTGAGTATATCACCATTGCAGACACTGGCAGCTTTGTGAGTATATCACCTTAATACTGCTAATAACATGGCAGACACTGGCAGCTCTGTGAGTATATTACATTAATGCTGCTAATAACATGGCAGACACTGGCAGCTCTGTGAGTACATTACCTTATGCTGCTAATAACATGGCAGACACTGACAGCTCTATGAGTATATCACCTTAATGCTGCTAATAACATGGCAGACACTGACAGCTTTGTGAGTATATCACTTTAATGCTGCTAATAACATGGCAGACACTGACAGCTCTGTGAGTATATCACCTTAATGCTGGTAATATACATGGCAGACACTGACAGCTTTGTGAATATATCACCTTAATGCTGCTAATAACATGGCAGACACTGACAGCTCTGTGAGTATATCACCTTAATGCTGGTAATAACATGGCAGACACTGACAGCTCTATGAGTATATCACCTTAATGCTGGTAATAACATGGCAGACACTGGCAGCTTTGTGAGTATATCACCTTAATGCTGGTAATAACATGGCAGACACTGACAGCTCTGTGAGTATATCACCTTAATGCTGCTAATAACATGGCAGACACTGACAGCTCTTTGAGTATATCACCTTAATGCTGGTAATAACATGGCAGACACTGACAGCTCTATGAGTATATCACCTTAATGCTGGTAATAACATGGCAGACACTGACAGCTTTGTGAGTATATCACCTTAATACTGGTAATAACATGGCAGACACTGACAGCTCTGTGAGTATATCACCTTAATGCTGCTAATAACATGGCAGACACTGACAGCTCTTTGAGTATATCACCTTAATGCTGGTAATAACATGGCAGACACTGACAGCTCTGTGAGTATATCACCTTAATGCTGCTAATAACATGGCAGACACTGGCAGCTCTGAGTTTATCACATTCATACTGCTAATAACATGGCAGACACTGACAGCTCTGTGAGTATATCACCATGGCAGACACCGACAGCTCTGTGAGTATATCACCATGGCAGACACCGACAGCTCTGTGAGTATATCACCTTAATACTGCTAATAACATGGCAGACACTGACAGCTCTGTGAGTACATTACCTTAATGCTGCTAATAACATGGCAGACACTGACAGCTCTGAGTATATCACCTTAATGCTGCTAATAACATGGCAGACACTGACAGCTCTGTGAGTATATTACCTTAATGCTGCTAATAACATGGCAGACACTGACAGCTCTGTGAATATATTACCTTAATGCTGCTAATAACATGGCAGACACTGACAGCTCTATAAGTATATCACCTTAATGCTGCTAATAACATGGCAGACACTGACAGCTCTGTGAGTATATTACCTTAATGCTGCTAATAACATGGCAGACACTGACAGCTCTGTGAGTATATCACCTTAATGCTGGTAATAACATGGCAGACACTGACAGCTTTGTGAGTATATCACCTTAATGCTGCTAATAATATGGCAGACACTGACAGCTCTGTGAGTATATCACCTTAATGCTGGTAATAACATGGCAGACACTGACAGCTCTGTGAGTATATCACCTTAATGCTGCTAATAACATGGCAGACACTGACAGCTCTGAGTATATCACCTTAATGCTGCTAATAACATGGCAGACACTGGCAGCTCTGAGTATATCACCTTCATACTGCTAATAACATGGCAGACACTGACAGCTCTGTGAGTATATCACCATGGCAGACACTGGTAGCTCTGCGAGTATATCACCTTAATACTGCTAATAACATGGCAGACACTGACAGCTCTGCGAGTATATCACCATGGCAGACACTGGCAGCTCTGTGAGTATATCACCTTAAAACTGCTAATAACATGGCAGACACTGGCAGCTCTGTGAGTATATTACATTAATGCTGCTAATAACATGGCAGACACTGGCAGCTCTGAGTATATCACCTTCATACTGCTAATAACATGGCAGACACGGACAGCTCTGTGAGTATATCACCATGGCAGACACTGGCAGCTCCGCGAGTATATCACCTTAATACTGCTAATAACATGGCAGACACTGACAGCTCTGTGAGTATATCACCATTGCAGACACTGGCAGCTTTGTGAGTATATCACCTTAATACTGCTAATAACATGGCAGACACTGGCAGCTCTGTGAGTATATTACATTAATGCTGCTAATAACATGGCAGACACTGGCAGCTCTGTGAGTACATTACCTTGATGCTGCTAATAACATGGCAGACACTGACAGCTCTATGAGTATATCACCTTAATGCTGCTAATAACATGGCAGACACTGACAGCTTTGTGAGTATATCACTTTAATGCTGCTAATAACATGGCAGACACTGACAGCTCTGTGAGTATATCACCTTAATGCTGGTAATATACATGGCAGACACTGACAGCTTTGTGAGTATATCACCTTAATGCTGCTAATAACATGGCAGACACTGACAGCTCTGTGAGTATATCACCTTAATGCTGGTAATAACATGGCAGACACTGACAGCTCTATGAGTATATCACCTTAATGCTGGTAATATCATGGCAGACACTGACAGCTTTGTGAGTATATCACCTTAATGCTGGTAATAACATGGCAGACACTGACAGCTCTGAGTATATCACCTTAATGCTGCTAATAACATGGCAGACACTGACAGCTCTTTGAGTATATCACCTTAATGCTGGTAATAACATGGCAGACACTGACAGATCTGTGAGTATATCACCTTAATGCTGCTAATAACATGGCAGCCACTGGCAGCTCTGAGTATATCACATTCATACTGCTAATAACATGGCAGACACTGACAGCTCTGTGAGTATATCACCATGGCAGACACTGGTAGCTCTGCGAGTATATCACCTTAATACTGCTAATAACATGGCAGACACTGACAGCTATGCGAGTATATCACCATGGCAGACACTGGCAGCTCTGTGAGTATATCACCTTAATACTGCTAATAACATGGCAGACACTGGCAGCTCTGTGAGTATATTACATTAATGCTGCTAATAACATGGCAGACACTGGCAGCTCTGAGTATATCACCTTCATACTGCTAATAACATGACAGACACTGACAGCTCTGTGAGTATATCGCCATGGCAGACACTGGCAGCTCTGCGAGTATATCACATTAATACTGCTAATAACATGGCAGACACTGACAGCTCTGTGAGTATATCACCATGGCAGACACTGGCAGCTCTGTGAGTATATCACCTTAATACTGCTAATAACATGGCAGACACTGGCAGCTCTGTGAGTATATTACATTAATGCTGCTAATAACATGGCAGACACTGGCAGCTCTGTGAGTATATCACCTTAATGCTGGTAATAACATGGCAGACACTGACAGCTCTGTGAGTATATCACCTTAATGCGTGTAATAACATGGCAGACACTGACAGCTCTGTGAGTATATCACCATGGCAGACACCGACAGCTCTGTGAGTATATCACCATGGCAGACACTGACAGCTCTGTGAGTATAATAAGACTTAACACTAAATTTTGGGGATTGACTGGAAACGTTTCCAATTTCACTGATCTATTGAGGTCAAATATTTTTTGATATTGTCAAATTCCAGTTATTACAATAACCATGTCAAGGGATGTTGGGTAGGCTCTCAATATTTACACTATATACAGTCGGCCTACATATGCAACTAGTGATTTTTACGATATTTTACAAGAGATCATAGCTAGAAACAAAATTTTTCTGCAGTACAAGGCGAGTGTTGGTGTATATTGTAGCCCATAATTGATTTTATTTAATATTGCTCTGCCTCAAACCTGTTCCATATGAATTTTGCATTACAAGCAGGCTTAGATCTAGGGTCTCACAGCGTCCTTAAAAAGGACACTGGTATGAAATCAAATGACAGATTTTTGCATAAAATCAAATGATTTTATTTCAGAATACATACTTGAAACAGCCAGAAAGTGAAGTGAAATGTAAACTGACATTAAGTGTTGCAAGAATACACCCCAAAAATCCCAATGGACAAATTTTTCATCATATGTATGGCAAATTATGGACTTTCTGACTTCTTGCAAGACATCTTGGAAATTGCATTTTTTCAAATACGGGCAGTGTTATTTGAAATAAGGACTCTGGTTAAAATATCTGGATCTAACCCTGACAAGATAGTATTTCTGATATATACAGGCCTACATATATTTTCACAATTTATTTTATTCACATCCACAAAAATACAAACGACACAATTGTACAAAATATAAACATTAACTACAGGACTAGTACAATTTATAGATCTCGTTCACACTTAATTTAAATTTGTGCATTTAGATGGCATTTTTATGCTCTGGTTGAACCTCAAATTAGTCCTCACAAATATTGGATCACACACCTCATCTTTCATACCACTGTCGTCCACCTTGTCTTAGAAAAATCATTTTTTCAATTCTATAATAATACGCAAAATCCATTAAACATACTCCAAGGTTGGACTTTCTGCCTCGACATCGCATTCGGTAAATATGAAATTTTGCTAGTAAAAACACTAAATTCTGTAGGTCAAGTGATGAAAAAAAATCTGAATATTATATCCTCCTTCCGAACATCCACTTGAACTTTTGTACATTTCTAAATTTTTTCCAGCAGGTTATCCCAAAAAGTTGTTTTTTCCCTACATTCACGATTTCTGATATGTGTGTATTTCAGATGTGTATCAGCCGAATGTTGATGAACAATGCAACTCTACAATACCTGGATGTTACTGGTAATCACTTAGGGAAAGATTACCTGTCTAGGTGTGTGGGACCAACACTACAGACAAATACATCATTACAGACTCTCAGGTGAGCTATTACTACAGACAAATACATCATTACAGACTCTCAGGTGAGCTATTACTACAGACAAACACATCATTACAGACTCTCAGGTGAGCTATTACTACAGACAAACACATCATTACAGACTCTCAGGTGAGCTATTACTACAGACAAACACATCATTACAGACTCTCAGGTGAGCTATTGATGAACAATACAACTCAACAATACCTGGATGTTACTGGTAATCACTTAGGGAAAGATTACCTGTCTAGGTGTGTGGGACCAACACTACAGACAAATACATCATTACAGACTATCAGGTGAGCTATTGATGAACAATACAACTCTACAATACCTGGATGTTACTGGTAATCACTTAGGGAAAGATTACCTGTCTAGGTGTGTGGGACCAACACTACAGACAAACACATCATTACAGACTATCAGGTGAGCTATTACTACAGACAAACACATCATTATAGACTCTCAGGTGAGCTATTACTACAGACAAACACATCATTATAGACTCTCAGGTGAGCTATTGATGAACAATGCAACTCTACAATACCTGGATGTTACTGGTAATCACTTAGGGAAAGATTACCTGTCTAGGTGTGTGGGACCAACACTACAGACAAACACATCATTATAGACTCTCAGGTGAGCTATTGATGAACAATACAACTCTACAATACCTAGATGTTACTGGTAATCACTTAGGGAAAGATTACCTGTCTAGGTGTGTGGGACCAACACTACAGACAAACACATCATTATAGACTCTCAGGTGAGCTATTGATGAACAATACAACTCTACAATACCTGGATGTTACTGGTAATCACTTAGGGAAAGATTACCTGTCTAGGTGTGTTGGACCAACACTACAGACAAATACATCATTATAGACTCTCAGGTGAGCTATTACTACAGACAAACACATCATTATAGACTCTCAGGTGAGCTATTGATGAACAATACAACTCTACAATACCTGGATGTTACTGGTAATCACTTAGGGAAAGATTACCTGTCTAGGTGTGTGTGACCAACACTACAGACAAATACATCATTACAGACTCTCAGGTGAGCTATTGATGAACAATACAACTCTACAATACCTGGATGTTTACTGGTAATCACTTGAGGAAGATTTTTGTCTAGGTGTGTGGGATAACACTACAGACAAACACATCATTACAGACTCTCAGGTGAGCTATTACTGCTGACAAACACATCATTACAGACTCTCAGGTGAGCTATTACTACAGACAAACACATCATTACAGACTCTCAGGTGATCTATTGATGGAACATTACAACTCTACAATACCTGGATGTTACTGGTAATCACTTGGGAAAAGATTGCCTGTCTAGGGTGTGTGTGACCAACTTTACGAACAAATACATCATTACAGACTATCAGGTGAGCTATTGATGAACAATACAACTCTACAATACCTGGATGTTACTGGTAATCACTTAGGGAAAGATTACCTGTCTAGGTGTGTGGGACCAACACTACAGACAAACACATCATTATAGACTCTCAGGTGAGCTATTGATGAACAATACAACTCTACAATACCTAGATGTTACTGGTAATCACTTAGGGAAAGATTACCTGTCTAGGTGTGTGGGACCAACACTACAGACAAACACATCATTACAGACTATCAGGTAGTATTGATGAACAATACAACTCTACAATACCTGGATGTTACTGGTAATCACTTAGGGAAAGATTACCTGTCTAGGTGTGTGGGACCAACACTACAGACAAATACATCATTATAGACTCTCAGGTGAGCTATTACTACAGACAAACACATCATTATAGACTCTCAGGTGAGCTATTGATGAACAATACAACTCTACAATACCTGGATGTTACTGGTAATCACTTAGGGAAAGATTACCTGTCTAGGTGTGTGTGACCAACACTACAGACAAATACATCATTACAGACTATCAGGTGAGCTATTGATGAACAATACAACTCTACAATACCTGGATGTTACTGGTAATCACTTAGGGAAAGATTACCTGTCTAGGTGTGTGGGACCAACACTACAGACAAATACATCATTACAGACTCTCAGGTGAGCTATTACTGCTGACAAACACATCATTACAGACTATCAGGTGAGCTATTACTACAGACAAACACATCATTATAGATTCTCAGGTGAGCTATTGATGAACAATACAACTCTACAATACCTGGATGTTACTGGTAATCACTTAGGGAAAGATTACCTGTCTAGGTGTGTGTGACCAACACTACAGACAAATACATCATTACAGACTATCAGGTGAGCTATTGATGAACAATACAACTCTACAATACCTGGATGTTACTGGTAATCACTTAGGGTAAGATTACCTGTCTAGGTGTGTGGGACCAACACTACAGACAAACACATCATTATAGACTCTCAGGTGAGCTATTGATGAACAATACAACTCTACAATACCTAGATGTTACTGGTAATCACTTAGGGAAAGATTACCTGTCTAGGTGTGTGGGACCAACACTACAGACAAACACATCATTATAGACTCTCAGGTGAGCTATTGATGAACAATACAACTCTACAATACCTGGATGTTACTGGTAATCACTTAGGGAAAGATTACCTGTCTAGGTGTGTGGGACCAACACTACAGACAAATACATCATTATAGACTCTCAGGTGAGCTATTACTACAGACAAACACATCATTATAGACTCTCAGGTGAGCTATTGATGAACAATACAACTCTACAATACCTGGATGTTACTGGTAATCACTTAGGGAAAGATTACCTGTCTAGGTGTGTGGGACCAACACTACAGACAAACACATCATTACAGACTATCAGGTGAGCTATTACTACAGACAAACACATCATTATAGACTCTCAGGTGAGCTATTACTACAGACAAACACATCATTATAGACTCTTAGGTGAGCTATTGATGAACAATGCAACTCTACAATACCTGGATGTTACTGGTAATCACTTAGGGAAAGATTACCTGTCTAGGTGTGTGGGACCAACACTACAGACAAATACATCATTACAGACTATCAGGTGAGCTATTACTACAGACAAATACATCATTATAGACTCTCAGGTGATCTATTACCACAGACAAACACATCATTACAGACTCTCAGGTGAGCTATTGATGAACAATACAACTCTACAATACCTAGATGTTACTGGTAATCACTTAGGGAAAGATCACCTATCAAGGTGTGTGGGACCAACACTACAGACAAACACATCATTATAGACTCTCAGGTGAGCTATTACTACAGACAAACACATCATTATAGACTCTTAGGTGAGCTATTGATGAACAATGCAACTCTACAATACCTGGATGTTACTGGTAATCACTTAGGGAAAGATTACCTGTCTAGGTGTGTGGGACCAACACTACAGACAAATACATCATTACAGACTCTCAGGTGAGCTATTGATGAACAATACAACTCTACAATACCTGGATGTTACTGGTAATCACTTAGGGAAAGATTACCTGTCTAGGTGTGTGGGACCAACACTACAGACAAATACATCATTATAGACTCTCAGGTGAGCTATTACTACAGACAAACACATCATTACAGACTCTCAGGTGAGCTATTACTGCTGACAAACACATCATTATAGACTCTCAGGTGATCTATTACTACAGACAAACACAACATTACAGACTCTCAGGTGATCTATGACCACAGACAAACACATCATTATAGACTCTCAGGTGAGCTATTACTACAGACAAACACATCATTATAGACTGTCAGGTGATCTATTACTACAGACAAACACAACATTACAGACTCTCAGTTGATCTATGACCACAGACAAACACATCATTGTAGACTTTCAGGTGAGCTATTACTACAGACAAACACATCATTACAGACTCGCAGGTGATCTATGACCACAGACAAACACATCATTATAGACTCGCAGGTGATCTATGACCACAGACAAACACATCATTGTAGACTTTCAGGTGAGCTATTACTACAGACAAACACATCATTACAGACTCGCAGGTGATCTATGACCACAGACAAACACATCATTACAGACTCGCAGGTGATCTATGACCACAGACAAACACATCATTATAGACTCTCAGGTGATCTATTACTACAGACAAACACAACATTACAGACTCTCAGGTGATCTATGACCACAGACAAACACATCATTATAGACTCTCAGGTGATCTATTACTACAGACAAACACATCATTATCGACTCTCAGGTGAGCTATTACTACAGACAAACACATCATTATAGACTCTCAGGTGAGCTATTACTACAGACAAACACATCATTACAGACTCTCAGGTGATTTATTACTACAGACAAACACATCATTATAGACTCTCAGGTGAGCTATAACTACAGACAAACACATCATTATAGACTCTCAGGTGAGCTATTACTACAGACAAACACATCATCACAGACTCTCAGGTGGTCTATTACTACAGACAAACACATCATTATAGACTCTCAGGTGAGCTATTACCACAGACAAACACAACATTACAGACTCTCAGGTGATCTATGACCACAGACAAACACATAATTATAGACTCTCAGGTGAGCTATTACTACAGACAAACACATCATTATAGACTCTCAGGTGATCTATTACTACAGACAAACACAACATTACAGACTCTCAGGTGATCTATGACCACAGACAAACACATCATTATAGACTTCCAGGTGAGCTATTACTACAGACAAACACATCATTACAGACTCTCAGGTGATCTATGACCACAGACAAACACATCATTATAGACTCTCAGGTGAGCTATTACTACAGACAAGCACATCATTACAGACTCTCGGGTGAGCTATAACTACAGACAAACACATCATTACAGATGCTCAGGTGAGCTATGACAACAGACCAATACATCATTACAGACTCTCAGGTGAGCTATAACTACAGACAAACACATCATTACAGACTCTCAGTTGGGCTATGACTACAGACAAACACATCATTACAGACTCTCAGGTGAGCTATAACTACAGACAAACACATCATTACAGACTCTCAGGTGATCTATTACTACAGACAAACACATCATTATAGACTTTCAGGTGAGCTATTACTACAGACAAACACATCATTACAGACTCTCAGGTGATCTATGACCACAGACAAACACATCATTATAGACTCTCAGGTGAACTATTAATCAGACAAACACAACATTACAGACTCTCAGGTGATCTATGACCACAGACAAACACATCATTATAGACTCTCAGGTGATCTATTACTACAGACAAACACATCATTATAGATTCTTAGGTGAGCTATTACTACAGACAAACACATCATTATAGACTCTCAGGTGAGCTATTACTACAGACAAACACATCATTACAGATTCTCAGGTGAGCTATTCCTACAGACAAACATATCATTATAGACTCTCAGGTGAGCTATTACTACAGACAAACACATCATTATAGACTCTCAGGTGAGCTATTACTACAGGCAAACACATCATTACAGACTATCAGGTGAGCTATTACTGCTGACAAACACATCATTACAGACTCTCAGGTGAGCTATTACTACAGACAAACACATCATTACAGACTATCAGGTGAGCTATTACTACAGACAAACACATCATTACAGACTCTCAGGTAATCACTTAGGGAAAGATTACCTGTCTGTGTGGGACCAACACTACAGACAAACACATCATTACAGACTCTCAGGTGAGCTATTACTGCTGACAAACACATCATTACAGACTCTCAGGTGAGCTATTACTACAGACAAACACATCATTACAGACTCTCAGGTGATCTATTACCACAGACAAACACATCATTATAGACTCTCAGGTGAGCTATTACTACAGACAAACACATCATTACAGACTCTCAGGTGAGCTATTACTACAGACAAACACATCATTACAGACTCTCAGGTGATCTATTACCACAGACAAACACATCATTACAGACTCTCAGGTGAGCTATTGATGAACAATACAACTCTACAATACCTAGATGTTACTGGTAATCACTTAGGGAAAGATCACCTATCAAGGTGTGTGGGACCAACACTACAGACAAACACATCATTATAGACTCTCAGGTGAGCTATTACTACAGACAAACACATCATTATAGACTCTTAGGTGAGCTATTGATGAACAATGCAACTCTACAATACCTGGATGTTACTGGTAATCACTTAGGGAAAGATTACCTGTCTAGGTGTGTGGGACCAACACTACAGACAAACACATCATTACAGACTATCAGGTGAGCTATTACTACAGACAAACACATCATTATAGACTCTCAGGTGAGCTATTACTACAGACAAACACATCATTATAGACTCTTAGGTGAGCTATTGATGAACAATGCAACTCTACAATACCTGGATGTTACTGGTAATCACTTAGGGAAAGATTACCTGTCTAGGTGTGTGGGACCAACACTACAGACAAATACATCATTACAGACTCTCAGGTGAGCTATTGATGAACAATACAACTCTACAATACCTGGATGTTACTGGTAATCACTTAGGGAAAGATTACCTGTCTAGGTGTGTGGGACCAACACTACAGACAAATACATCATTATAGACTCTCAGGTGAGCTATTACTACAGACAAACACATCATTACAGACTCTCAGGTGAGCTATTACTGCTGACAAACACATCATTATAGACTCTCAGGTGATCTATTACTACAGACAAACACAACATTACAGACTCTCAGGTGATCTATTACTACAGACAAACACAACATTACAGACTCTCAGGTGATCTATTACTACAGACAAACACATCATTACAGACTATCAGGTGATCTATGACCACAGACAAACACATCATTATAGACTCTCAGGTGATCTATTACTACAGACAAACACAACATTACAGACTCTCAGGTGATCTATTACTACAGACAAACACAACATTACAGACTCTCAGGTGATCTATTACTACAGACAAACACAACATTACAGACTCTCAGGTGATCTATGACCACAGACAAACACATCATTATAGACTCTCAGGTGAACTATTACTACAGACAAACACAACATTACAGACTCTCAGGTGATCTATTACTACAGACAAACACAACATTACAGACTCTCAGGTGATCTATTACTACAGACAAACACATCATTACAGACTCTCAGGTGATCTATTACTACAGACAAACACAACATTACAGACTCTCAGGTGATCTATGACCACAGACAAACACATCATTATAGACTCTCAGGTGAACTATTACTACAGACAAACACAACATTACAGACTCTCAGGTGATCTATGACCACAGACAAGCACATCATTATAGACTCTCAGGTGATCTATTACTACAG